>SNQJ01S0020488.1:33729-68898 GCA_010110895.2 Picea sitchensis
TTATAACCTTTTAATTTCCCTAAATATAACAATGAAAATTTGAAAATATCCACACCCCAAGCATTGTAATAAAAATAAATAAATTCTATACCTCAAAGACCATAAGGTCATAACAATACAAGCAATACACGAAATCAAGGCCCATTGGCCTTTATAAAAGCATGACATCAAGTGGTAGTAATAAAAATAAATAAATTCCATACCTCAAAGACCATAAGGTCATAACGATATAAGCAATGCACTAAATCAAGGGCCATTGATATTTATAAAAGCATGACGTCAAGTGGTAGTAGTAATCATCCTCATGTCACAATGGATCATCATTGTTGTTGGGTCTAGTCCCCATATTTCAATGGTAGGCTCCTAAGAAGGGGGATTAAGCTTCCATCCATCATTTTCTTGTTACTTATGTTGCTTCTTTACATATAAAATGACTAGCTTTAATCAAGGTACTTCTTATTATCATGGAAAGAGGGAGCACACTAAAGATGATGTTTCATTCATTTATGTGAAATATCACCTACCTTCTCTTTAAGTAATCTTTTATACCTATGGGATTAGGGAAATCCAAGAGGATATTGATGTCTTGAAGGGACTTAGGCCATGATGCATTGAATAATAATAAAAACATTCAAGCAATTTACATAAATGCACTAGTCCTAACTCTATCTTACCAACCTACACCTAGATCTTCAAATGAAGTTTGGAACATATTAGAATGTCATTATACTAAATAAACTTGTTGTTCTGATTACTACTCCAAAATAACCACTCATTTCATGTTTTCCAAATGAAAAACAAATTTTCAACTCTAACTAGTAATAATGTTACATGGTACCCAATGAACCAAAGGAGTTTGTCACTTAGCATGGAATAGTTCTAGGATATGGAGCAAGGAGAAATTGAATACATAAACTATGGGCCCATTACTTGACTAAATTAGCATAAGGAAAAAACTAAAACAAGTGTTAGCAGTCTCAGTATTTACTAGAAAGGTTATTTGGGTTGAGTCACTCCTAGATACTGTAATTGTTAGTTAAGAGGGAGTCCATCTAAAATCAAAGCTAATCGAAGACTTACTTCCTATGTTCATTGAATGGATTTTGGGTAGTTCATATTTTGAACATCGAAGCCCTCTGCTTGGAGGGTATTTCCAAAATTTATTGAGTTAGACGTCCAACACATAATTTCTTCTTAACTAGTAGTAACCATCCATTGAATGATATTTCTTGAGTCTTTTTGTGCAATACCATTTCTAATATTTCCACTAGGGGGTGGGGATTGCAGATCAATTATGAAAAGTAATAATTTGGGATGAATCTTTTAACCTGCTCCAAAAGCATCATGTCTATGCTAGATAAGTTCAATTTAGATTCAAGGCATTCCATCTTTTCCAATATATGGTTTACACATTATAAATATTAACTACCATGATAAGGTACACCACTTATATATGAATTCATTTGAGCCTACCAACTAGATTATGCCAAATGTTTTTAGTTATATGCACAATATGAGAACATAAAATGCAATGCTAATTAAATGGATAACTAATTATTAAGGAGTTTCTTTTCCAAGTTAGTTTGGGCCTAACATATTCCCATGATTTACAAATTCTTTGTGCCAAAAATTAAGTTTCTTTAATTTTCATCTTAGTAATTGGGAAAATAAGGTTTTTCAAATTTACATTGATCTAACCTAGTTTTTCCAATGGAAACCCCTAGGATATACAATTACGAAGTAACATGTTCCAATGCTCCTTACTCTTGAATGCACTTAAAAGTATTTAGCACAAAGACTTGCACCTCTGTGTAGGTGACAGTGATGGAAATCCCTCCAGTCCTTAGGGATACAATATCTGCTCCAACAATTAGGTTGAAATCACTTTCACCTTTGAAATTATCCCAAATAAAATCTTGAATGATCTTATCAAATCTTTAATAGAACAAAGTAGAAGGGAACCAATAGGAGGAGTAGTATACACTGACATATTTGACAACGAGGACCTTCATTAAAATATTGATGGATCTCCTTGTGACATGGGATTAATAATCCCCTTTTCCACCTTGTTGGTAATGTTTTGAAGATCAACTTCCCAAAGAACCAATGTAGACGTATGAAATCCCAAGGGGGTGGAAAAGAACCTAAAATATTAACATGGTTGCAACCAAGACCAACCCAACCATTTTTAAACTTCATCTTGACTTTTCCTAGAACATTGATTCTTGGCCATCTGCAGTGTGGAGCCAAAGGTAGCGTTGAAAATATGTTTTGACCATGGTTTATTTTTCCTCCATAAGGATGAGAAAATAATCATTTGTAAATTTTTCATTGATTAACTGGTCAACATCTATATCATGCAAAGGAATGCCTTTGATAAGCCCCTATGAGACCCTATCAGGAAGAAATTATCCTACAATAGATATAACATATAATACTGGTGTGAGTGGGAAACCTTGCATATTTCACCCAAAAGGGTCATTTTCCTTTGATTTGGCATGGTTAATAGAGAGGCACATTGTAACATCTAAAAAAACTAGTCTCCATAGTCAAGAGAAAGAGATTGATATATAGGTCTTTCATGCCTAGGCACTTGACCCACTCCACTACTTCCTAGACCACGATGAAATTATCTAAGTTGAACCAACCTTTAATTAATCATTTTTATCCAATATAATAATATTAGATAGGATGTACTTGACACAAAGACGAAGAGATTTGACCAAAATCTTGTAAGAAACATTTAATATCACGAGAGTCTTCCAATTAGTGATTATTTCTATGTCATTAGAGTTAGCAATAAATATATGCACCATTATTAATAAACTCTCCCATGGTTTATGATAACTTACACATTTATAAGGCCAATCTCAAAAAAAAACCCATGCAACTTTGTAAAGCACACACAAAAATCCATTAAGACTGAGAATTTTTCATCTATGATAACCATTAGAACCATTGCCAACTTATTAAGAGTCATCTCCCAGTCACATAAATTTACATACTTAGGCATCAATGATTCTAGTAAAATGTTAATAAATCTTTGCATGTCCACCTTATGTTTTTCTATCAACCCTTAATATTAAAAAACATTCCTATAGTGGCTAATGAATTCCCACTCCCTCCTTAGTAACATATCTTATGGTAATGAATTCCCACTCCCTCCTTGGTAACATATCTCGTGGGAGGTTAGAGAGATGCAATTGTTTTAGTAGTCTCCTTAATGGCTAGTGGTTAATGTAGACTGCTTTAGATCCGAGCACCATTGGCTCAACAAATATCATTGATCTTTCAAAAATCCTTGAGCTTAGAAACCCATTCATGGAGGGGTTTGTTGTGGGGAGACATTTGAAGGTTTGAGCTAGTTCTTCAAATTAGTTTTTAATAACTTCGTGGCACTTGCACCAAGGAAAATTTCAGAGGTTAAATTTTTCCCATGGGTTAATTTTCCATTTTTTCTAAAATTATTCACCCAAATTCTATAGGATAAAAGTATTTTACTAAAAAAATCACCAAAATTTTCTAGAAACTATATGAGATCTTAAGAAATCTGGATATTTTTATAAAAAAATCACCAAACATTTTATGGTTGGAAGTAAGATTCACCAAGGTTTATACACTTCAATATGGGTATGGATCATTAAAATTTTCTCTAACTTGCACTCCAAAACCATGCATGAAGGTAATGGCCCAACTATTTGCATCCATGAGGGCTGCACCTTGTTGACCAATGTATCATTTATAAAGGGGGTTTTAAAATTATGAAAAATAGAGTCAATATATTGTAGGCATTAGGGGCATGGGGATGGTGGATGTGGGGTATAGTGGGGGTTAATAGGTATTGTGGGGTATAGAAAGGGGTATTTGGTAAAAATAAGAGATATCTAGTAAACATAAAGTTTTTTTTTTTTTTTTTTTAAATTGGAAAGATGTATTTGGAGGGGGTTCAACAAAAGGATTTTGGGATGTATTTATCTAGTGAAATTAGATGTATTCTTTAATATCCCAAAAATGGACGTTCTATGTCATAGGTTCATTGAGTGAAGACCCCATGTTTTCAACATTCCACCAATCAATCCATCCAACAATTCCTCTCCTGCATAGACAATAAATCCAAATCTACTTAATTTCCTCCACACAAAATACATGCTTCAATTTAAAACATTAAAGAGTTATCGTAATTTTTTCCTTTTCATATTAGTAGCTACACATTAAATGGAGAATATAATGGGTTGAGTATCAAAGAAGGTCCATTCCCCAGAATTTGTGTTGACCTTCCCTTGCACTCAAACAAAAAATTGTTTTTTATAACATGGCTCTAAATTGCATTATAATCAGAACACCTGATATGATGGGTTTGACCCATGATCATGAACATTCACAAAAATATTTGGTGAGACAAGGGTGGCCACTCCTCAAACCATTCCATTATTAGAATAACAAGATGATCTGCAGAGCAATAAGTCCCTGCCTTTCAGGGAGGAATGCCATTGGTTGATTATTCGAGTGCGTGAAGGGCACTGGTGCCATTGTTTGAATGGTCAAGCGTGTGACGATTCCATTGACTTCTCTAGTGAAGGGAACCAATTCCATTCAAGTGTGTCACGCTTCCATTGAACTCTCTAGTGAAGGGAACTGATGTCAGTCAAGTGTATGACACTTACATTGACTTCTGCAGTGAAGGGAACTGATTCCATTGGTTGAATGATCGACTGTGTGATGCTTCCATTGAATACTCTAGTATGTATCCAAGAGAATTGAACCAAGCTCATGCTAATTCCTAATAAATAATTTCTCCCAATATATTGGGTTTAGATGCATACTTCAAATAATTTCTCCCATGCGTAGCACAACCATACCATCCACAGAGTAAATAATTTCTCCAATGCACAACACAACCATACCAACCACAAAGTAAGGTTGTCATCTAATAATATTGTAGATAAAGGATTTTTTTTAACATAAAGAATTTTTTGAACATAATATCATAGAAAATTGAAAATTAAACCGTGATTAAATATTTAATATGATGTAAGGCTTTTAATTATTATTTAAGTATTTTCTGTTAATTTTTCAAAATCCCAACACAGTTTCAGTCTCGCTGAATTTTCAGTCAAATTTAAATGCCAAACTCAGTTTCAGCACTGTTTCAGCATATGTTACAGCCTGGTGTTTCAGCATATACTCAGTCTGGTGTTTCAACATATACTCAGCCTGGTGTTTCAGCTTATGCTACAGCCTGGTGTTTCAGCATAAGCTACAGCCTCGTGTTTCAACATATACTCAGCCTGGTGTTTCAACATATACTCAGCCTGGTGTTTCAACATATACTCAGCCTGGTGTTTCAGCTTATGCTACAGCCTGGTGTTTCAGCATAATCTAGAGCCTGGTGTTTCAGCTTATGCTACAGCCTAGTGTTTCAGCATAAGCTACAGCCTGGTGTTTCAGCATATAAAAAACTTAACATAAAATAAATTTCAGAACTGAAACATGAGGGTGAAACAGGGATTATGAACATGCGTTTTCAATCTGAGGAAATAAAATATCAATATGCACAAAACTTCGGAAAATATAGACACAAAAGATATTCGGTCTAACATCAGACACGGAAAAACCACAAGGGGAAAGCGGTGAGAGAGGAGCTTTCAATATTATTTATGAGCTTGATGAAATTCTTTCGTGACATATTCATCTTCAGATATTTACACAAACTTATGCTGGACATTGTAGCTTTTCTCCTCAATTTCTGAACCAAAATTACGTTACAATGCAATTAATGTTATGCTGATTTGTCACAAAATTTGTTAAAAATCTGCCACTAAGACTTCTCTGGTATATGGAAATACACTCAGAAATATAATACAGTGGATTACATAATTTAGGCAACAAATGTTGTATGGCGACCTTGGAATGCAATGCCAATGCTCTTTCGAAATTACAGCCCCATTTGTCTCCCTCAATTTCTGTGCACATTATATGCTGTATGACCTCCACAAATCCGTGCGGTACGGACTGTTCTTCCTTGCTTCACAGTAGAAATCCTTACTTCTCTTTGCTTTGGGATGCATTCTCTCCTTGAGCAAATGCTGTCACTTTTCAACTCGACCTCTCTCTTTCTCTCTCTTGTTCTCTCAACAAGAATGTTGCAACTTTCTTGTTCTTGGCATCTCACCAAGAACCTCTTGGCATCTCACCAAAGTCCTCTTTGCTTCTTCTTACTCTTGGCATCACCAAGAGCCTCTTATTCTCTCACCAAGATTTCTTCAGCTTCTTCTTCCCTTGCTCTTGGCATCTCACCAGAGCCTCTTGGCATCATAAGATTTCTCCAACTTCTTCTTCCCTTGCTCTTGGCATCTCACCAAGATTCCCTCAACTTCTTACCCAAGAATGGGTGCGCCCACTTGCCCTTGTCAACCTCGCGGGGGAGGGTGGGGAGTTTTTTCCTAATCTTGGTGAGATTAGATTAGATGGGTGGGTGAGATTTGGTATATCTTCACTCACCCTCACTTTAATCGTAAGGTTATCTTTTAATTTGCATATCACAAATTAGATTTGACTAAGACCCATATTAGGCAATTTCTCCCCCTTAGAGCCTAGGGGAGAGAAACACTTGCCTTGGTACTTTATTTTAATTTAAAATTTAACTCTCCCTCATACCAAGGAAAGTGTTTACTCACCACTCCAATTTTGTCCCTGAAAAATACAAACTGCCCATGTTCAATTCAGCGGTGAGGTATATGCATGACACATCCTCGGTGAATGTATGCTTGTGGCTGCGACTCCTCTCACGAACATAATCACGGATGAAGTGATGCCGAATCTGGAATAGCACTTGGAGCCGGTCATGAAAAACTGGATTCTCCGAGGTTTAATGCAACTCTGATTATCATGGTATATCACTGTAGGCTCCAACACTTGACTAGATAACCCTGCAATAAGCTTGCGAATCCAAATAGCCTCGTCGTTGGCTTGACTAGCTACCATATACTTAGCCTTTGCAGAACTCAAAGGAAAACCATGACTTACGCTTTCCCCGGTGAACCAAGACATAACTGCTGATCCTAATCCAAAGCAACACCTTGAAGTGATTTTCATGTCACTGACACATCACATGATCTGAGTCTGTATAGCCAACCAAGCGAACTCCATCTCCTCTATGATGGTCCAGACCATAATCTATGGTACCACAAAGATACCTAAGCACATGTTTTTCTACACCCGATTACACTCTCGGATCCACCATGGGCGAGAGTGTTGGCAGTAAAACAAATATACAACAGGTGATGACCAAAATACCTCAATGACTGCGATCAGGCGGCGATACAAGTGGAATCCTGGCGTGACTCACAAGCATGAAGCTTCTTCGGTTGGTAATCGTAGGAGTGGTCATGGGCTGCTATCCCATCCCAAAATCGCTTTCGAGAATATACACACATACTTTGTCGAGGAAGATGTGTCGGGCTCTACCAAACCTCAATCCCAAAGTGATACATGGGTCAATGTCTGTCATCTCGAACTCGAAGCAAGGCTTTCCTTGCACGGTAGCGATGGTCTCGCCCACATAATAAGGTCATCCACATATAGCGAGGAAGAATGAGAGGATCCTCTCAACCACAATGAAGTATAGGTTAGGTTCGCCTCCGCTCTTCTCAAAAGCCAGTCTTTGCCAAATAGGCATCTATCCTCGAATACCAAACTCCGGGAGCTTGTTTCATTATACAATGCCTTCTTAAGTCTACACATGAGACTCTCTCCCATGCCTCTTTCGAAGCCCAATGGGCGCTCAGTAATGCTCTCCTCAATAAGACCATTCATAAATCCGGTCTTCACATCCATCGGGGTGGATCTTCCAACCATGCAACATGATGGAGATCACTACTCACGTCGAGTGTATCGAACAAGCCGGTAAGATTACCATCATAGTCGACTCCCTCAGCTTGTGAAAACCCCGAGGCCGCAAAGGGAGCTTCCCCAATACACTTCTCGATGATCGCCATCGCGGTATGCGCTTTAACTAATAGAGCCACTTGGAATTCTGTGACTTCCCCTCGGTCTAGAACAACTTCCGGACATCTTTCTTTATGATGGAGGTGTACTCTTCCATCATGGCATCTCTCATACATGTCTACTAGTGGCCTACTCAAAAGTGAAAGGCTCAGACTCCCAAATACTACTCACCATCGAGATGTAGGCGCAAAGGCCCTCGGGAGGTTTACTCTCTCACTACACGGGATTCCCCAGAGCACGGTGCATCCCTTAAAATGTCCTAAAACCACTTGGGCTTCTTCCTCTCTGAATTAGTGTCCCATGCAGGGGACTCTCCCTAATAAACCCCATATCCTGAAGACTGTGATCCTGATGTAGACTCTGGAGTACCTGATCTTGAAACCTATGGACTAGTAGCCTGCAGACCTGAATATTGTGGCCTTGTCACTTGTGAACCTGTCGTCATCGAAGCGTGTGGCCCTGAAATCTGTGTCACTTTAGTCTGCTGGAGACTCACCTAGATATGTGGTGAAGACTTCTCACCTCTCTGTCCCTCTAGACTTCCCTACGAGGCTCTGTCCTCCTCAAATCACGACATCCCCTCCTCAAGACGGTCTTCCCTCAGGAGGAAATTAAATCTGAGAAGCAAGAGTCTCTCTATGCCCAATAAAGATCCCTCTCTCTATCATGGGCTCCATCTTTGTCTCTTAGAAGGGACATATGAATAAATGATGCACTTAAAAGAAATCCAGAGGGTGCCCACCTGAGGGCTTCTTCTAGAAACCTCTCGAGTCATGCTCCCGACCCTGTGGGGACTCTGATTACCAGATAAGCTGTGAGTGCTTGCTTGTACCTCAGCTCATAGAAATGGTGGAGCCCACGATCATGTAGCATGGCTCACCAACCCAAACAATGGCCATGTTCTTCCCTCTCGGCAACTATTCTGCTGTGGGTTGTAAGGAGCAGTCAACTCCCTCTTGATGCCTTCTCCTGCACATAAATCCATAAGCTCCTTGGAGGTGTACTCACCCACATTATCCGATCTCCGGGACTTTGATTTTATTCCCTGTCTGTTTCTTCACAAGAGCTTTGAACTCTTGGAGCCAACTGAAGACCTATCCTTTGGTCTTCCTGAAGAAAATCGGGACTTAGGAAAGTCATCAATAGATACAATAACATGGTAGGGATCCAGTCCATGATGCCTAAGACATCGGGCCACATACATACGAATGTATAAGATCAAGTATCCTTGCTTCCCTACTACTTTCGAGGCGGTCTTGGTGTACTTTTCCCAATGTACACCCCTTGCCTCAACTCGGCGTGCGCTGCAGGCGAAATTTGGAACTCCTATCACCATCTCCCTCATAACTCTCAAAGCTCGATGTTGAAAATGTGCCATCCTCCTGTACCATATCTCCCGCATGGAGTGCAGCTCACGTTCTTTGGTAGAATGATTAATGCCGCCTTTGGGCGGAACCGGAACTTGTACAGCCTCATGTCTAGTACCAATCACTTTGGCCAAAGTGATGCAAGACCCTCTGGGGAAAATAAACGCACGCCCATCACGGAACAAGACCTCAGCCCTTCTCCTCAATAGTAAGGCCCGACACTGGTTCTTCTTCAATCCGGAACATATAGATCCTCTGTCAAAGTCATGGGAGTTAAAGACTCCCTCCGAAATGATCTGGTCCCACAACCAACCACCTTGACCTCTCGGTCATCTCAAGCACTACCTTTGCATCTCCACCCTGTGTAAGATCCGTCAAGTGCCTCTGAGCTGCTGTCATATAGAGAGGCACTATCAATATACCAATTATTGGGAGTAGTGGTCCTCGAGGTTTGACATGCAATCAAGGAAAATTCTTTGTCAAACTTGGTGGAAAACTCATCCACCCTTGCTGAGAAGAGTACATTTGTTTGTCTCAACCGGAATCTCATAAAGGGTCCCTTCTCTTGGCATCTCACCAAGGAGTCTCTTGATCTTGTTATCTCACCAAGATCTCTCCTTGGTCTCACCAAGTGACTTCCTCTCGAAGTGATTGTGGTCCCAACTACGATTTTGCCGCTGAAATTTATGTCTTTCTTCAACTTAGCTACGTGCATATTGAATTTTTCAAAGATGTTAACCAGGTTCGGTCTATTTAGATTTTCGGTCAAATTTAAATGCCAAACTTCGGACTGACCTTTGTTTGACATATGTACATCCACGGTGTTTCAACATATACTCAACTGGTGTTTCAACATATACTATTTTGGTGTTTCCGGTATACGACTGGTGTTTCAACGCAAGCTACGATACGGTGTTTGACATATACTCATCCACGGTGTTTGACATATACCATTTTGGTGTTTTGTATATACCGACTGGTGTTTGACATGCTACAACGGTGTTTCAACATAAGCTACATTTTTGAATTGTTTTAGCTTATGCTTTCTGTGCAGTGTTTGATATGGCTGTACAGTGTTTCAGCATATATAAAAAACTTGATAAATTTCAGAACTGAAACATGGGGATTATGAACATCGTTTTCAACTGAAATAAAATATCGATAATATGCAAAACTTCGGAAAATATGGAGCAAAGATATTCCGGTCTAGCGATTACTGGAAAACCCACAAGGGAAAACCGATTGAGAGAGGGATTTGTATTATTTATGAGCTTACCGAAATTGCTTTTCTGACATGACCATCTTTAAATATTTTTACACAGAGCTTAAAGACATTCAGGTAGCTTTGCTCCTCAATTCACGAACCAAGAATTCCGTTACAGTGTCACAATTAATGTTATGCGGTTGTCCGAAATTTGTGCAAAACTACCTTTAAAGGCGTAGGAATGCATACGAATACACTCAGAAATATATTACAACCCGGTTACCTCAGTTTACGTACTTAACCGTGTTGTATGGCATTATGGAATGCATGCCAATACTCACCGAAATTACAGCTGTCCTCCTCAATTCTGTGCACATTACATGCTTTGTGACCTCCACAAATCACATGCAGTCTGACTGTTTTTCCTTGCTGTCTGAAATCCGTACATCTCTTTTCTTTGGGATGCATTCTCTCCTTTAACAAATGCTGTCTCTTTCTCACTTTCGACCTCTCTTTCTCTCTCTTGTTCTCAACAAGAATGTTGCAACTTTTCTTGTTCTTGGCATCACAGAGAGTCTCTTGCTTCTTCTTGCTCTTGGCATCTCACCAAGAGCCTCTTGGCCTCTCACCAATATTTCTTCAACTTTTTCTTCCCTTGCTCTTGGAATCTCACCCAGAGTTTCTTCAACTTCTTCTTCCCTTGCTCTTGGCATCTACCCAAGAGCCTCTTGGTATCTCACCAAGATTTCTCCAACTTCTTACCCAAGAATGATGGGTGCACCCACTTACCTTAATCAACCTCATGAGGGAAGGGTGGGGAGTTCTACCCATTTGCCTTAATCAACCTCATGAGGGAAGGTGAGGAGTTTTCTAATCTAACAGCTGAGATTCGATTAGATGGGTGGCTGAGATTTGGTGTCTTTTCACTCACCCTCACTTTAATCATAAAGTTATCTTTTAATTTGCATCTCACAAATTAATTTGATTAAGACCCATATTCGGCAATTTCTCCCCCTTAGGCGCCTAGGGAAGAGAAACACTTGCCTTGGTACTTTATTTTAATTTAAAATTTAACATTTTCATCGATCTCATAAAAGGTAAAAATTTCAACCATGATTAAAAAAATATTATAATTCAAGTTCTAGCATTATATAAACAATTAACATGAAGGTTCTGTAGGTTACCCATGCAAATGGTAAGTGATCTCATGCACTTGGAAAGTGATCTCTCTCCAGCTAATAGTCCTTCATGTTGTCCACATGTCTGTTTGCATGTCCATCCACATTTTCAAATGCATATTGCATATTCCTATTAGCATGGTTTCCAGGGTTTCCACCCCCTCCTCAGCGTGCTTGGCCAGGTCAAGGTTTTGAATTAGTGAATTATCAACAAGTACAAGATGCACATCTTCGTGCTTCTCGATATTCAATTTGTTCATGTAAATATGAAAACTATGACTATTTCCAGGATGGGTGTTCCTTCAAATAATGTTTTAAATGATTCAACGCAGGGCACCCTAATTGTTGGCTGCTAAAATGGGTATACAAATGATCCGATAACTTGTTTCTAGAGTTCAAAAGTGAAAAAGGCCTTCTCAAAATTATAACGATGCAATTATGGTGGATTTGACTATCTCCACAACGCCAACTCACATAAATCCTCATTAAAGAGGAATTGTAGTTTGTAACGCCCCTTCTATTACGAATACGACTAGCAAAGTACAATAGGTATTATTTTTTTATTTTTTTTTAGCATTAGGTAATTAACGACAACACACAATTCATAGCAATACATAATCAACACAACATCATAATTAAGAGCATTACAAGCGACACATCATCGTAATTAAGAATGACACAAATCCAGTGCATTAACATAAATGATAGCGACACATGATCAACACATAAACATGAATAGCGACGTAGTTCAACGCATCACAATCAACCGAAGAAAATATAAATAATGATCAACCATATCGTTGAATATTAAAATAACTACCCTCCCAACCTATCCTGCATGGTTAGGACCTCCAGGACACATAAGCAATGCTCAAGACCAGGATTCATCCGATTGATTTTGATCATTTAAGGTCTCAGGGTTGGCGAATGTTCTGAGGAACAAGGAGGTTTCTCAATCCCACTAATCCAATCAAGCCTAAAATCAACTAGATCAACGAATCAACATAATCATCAATTATTCATGGCGCAAGGGTAAGATAATTACTTTATCAATCATACATCACCATTTATTTCATGGCGTGCGAATAATCTAATTACTCAATCAATCTTACATCAACATCATTTAATGGCGCAAGATAATCTATTTACTCAATCAATAATACATCAACTTCAATTCCATGGGCATGCAGGGAAAAACTATTTTACTTAATCAAACATCAAGCATTAATTAAGCACAAGGTTAAACACGATAATGATACATGAAAGTAGTAATACCATGAGAGCACCACTAAATTCTCGTAATAGATAAGGATCTAATTACGCCTATCAAAATAAAGAACCACGTGTGTACGAAATAAAGAAAATTAATAGAATAACTTATATATTCTTATATAAGGAACTAAATTCAATCACATCCAACAATTTGATAATAATTCAACAATGTGCATATCCCTTTAGAAGATTAAGACAATCAATTATTTATATATGTATAAAGGAGTTCTTAAGTCACAACATATCCATTTTAAGGTAAAAATGGTTCTAGTCATAATGAGCACTGAACTAAGCAGTCAAATTATTAAAACATCCATTGAAAGGAACTAGAGGAATATAAAAATCATAATAAAAAAAATCAGAAATTCAATTACCTTATATATATATCCAATGAAGGGATTATAAGAAGACCACTCCCAATATAGACTAACCATTCGACAGGTGGACTTGGGTTAAAGTAAGCTAGTTAATATATTTACTTTTCTTAAGGTGGAAGCTTCTTATGCGGGGTAAGTTCAAGTACACAATGATTGTCGATGACATGGAAACAACAATGAATGCCAACAAATCTGGTTTTTTTTTTCTTCAAAACTTAACAACTTGATCAAGGAAAAAAAACTCCAGTCAAGCCACACTTATGGTTATACATAGGTAGACGAGAACCAGAGCACGCAAGGGTGCAACAACAGTGTGCACCCAGACCAAATCGAATCCAACGAGGTATGCTAAGGGAAATAACCATGCCTAGGGTCGACTCTGAATTTATCAACTACATTGACCCTCACTAAAGAAATCCAAGCTATAGGTTGGGGAAATGATCACATGAATTTAGAATTCGGGTTTGTAGATTAGCTAACTACCACCTCACCGATTCCAACTAGAATAATTTATGAGTTCATCAATACCAACATTCACGTCCAGAGGGCGATTAAGTTGACAGGTTCATAGATTTTTTTTTTAACATTCTTCACATACAACGACCAAGCAAGGTATTCAATTCCTAGGACTGGCAACGCCCTCTATGAATTTAAATTAAGATTTTCCATGGTTATACGTTGTCCAAATCAATAAAGGGTTCAAAACTTCTAACCACTATTTCTTTTGTGCTGTGTTGGGACTGAAAAGGGAAGGGAAACATAATCAATAAAGGAATCTCATATACTGTACAAGGGAGACAATGAAAGAAATTCATACTTTAAATGGAAACTGAAAGGGTATCCAGGCGAGAAAATTTTCCTTCCCACACTCTTGATCATCCATAACTGAAAATTTTTGTTTCAAGATTCAATACCAATTTACGGAATCACAACAACTACATATATAAATTTAAATCTCATTACAAATTAAAATCTTCAACATAATTACCATAGCAATACATATAAAAAATTTGAATCTCATTGCAATTAAAATCTTCAGCATAATACCGTAGCAATACATATACAAATTTGAATCTCATTGCAATTAAAATCTTCAACAAAATACCATAGGAATACATATATAAAATTTAAATCTTAATACAATTAAAATATTCAATAGGAATATCGTAACCGACGACCCCAGACTCAGAACTTTTCTTCGGCAGCCGACGTTCCCGTCCTCCCGCTTGCTAACCGTAGAGACTTCATCGATACCTCCCAACCAATGCTAGGGGTACTCTTCTCCCTCCCTTATCCTCCTGATCCGCAAAGGGGCCACACACACAACCATGAATCCTATAGCTCCCAACTTGCCTCGCAAGGTAGATCCACCACTCTGTCTCAAGATGGGTATCCCAACTCTCACAAGTAAAATCAGTCAAAAATTCTACAACATAAATTTTCCCATAACCAATTTGATCCATTTCTCATCTAGACCATTTGTTTTATAGATTTTTCTCAATGACACATCCCCACTTGCACAATTAATTCTCTTTTTAATTAAATAATTTATAATTATTTCCCCCTACACTTGTAACTCTTTCCCCAAGTTGCACAAATAACTTCCTTAATTTAATTTAATTAAAGTCAATTTCCCTGACCTTTCTTAAAAGTGCTCCTTAAATCACTCATAGTTGTCTCTTTATTCCCCTTATTCCCAATTAATGACTGACGCCTTACTAAATATGAGTTGAGTTAAAATATGATTCTTCTCTAGTTAGACTGGTGTTAACTAGACTCTATATTCCTTTCTATATATGCACATTACCTCATCTTTGTTTCTTTCTTATTTTAAAATCTCCCTTTTAATGTTTTCTTACACATATGTGCCTTAAATAAAATCTTTAGTATTATGTCATTTTACTTAATTCTTGAATTTATTTACCTCATTCCCCTTTTGACTTAGTTAAAATTTTAGCTTAGCCTCTTTACAAAACTTACCTTAGGCTTAATTAAATTTTATTTGAAAAGGATTAGACTTTTATAGGGATTTATAATTAATAAGTTACTCATTAATTAATTATTTTAAATCCGACAATGATTAAATATTTTACAAGGTTTGATTATTTTCTCAAGGTTTTCTAGGCCACATAGATTCATTGACTCAAGTTTTATTTCTGCAACGTGCCCTTCAAGACACACTCTTTTCTCCAAGGGTTCCACTTGCCCTTGACTGGTTTTGGTAGTTTTCCAAACCCTGGAGTCAACACTCCATTCAAGCGACCTTGTGAGAGACTAAGGGATTCTAAGGAATAATGACCCTTCCTTATTGCACGACCCTTAGAAATCTTCATGAACGTCTGTCTCAATCTTCCCTCATTGCATCATGGACCTCTCGAACTAGGTAATCGTTAACCTACAGTTCGAGCCATGGTGGGAGTGCTAGTAGGCTGTGACAAGGACTCTTCCACACCTCTCCCTCATATATGGTCTATGTGCATGGCCCCTTTACTCCTTATGTGAGTCATATTAGCAAGAAATCTTCAGCCTACATCCATCAACGAAACACTATCAATGATCCATATACAAAATCATACTATAATCGATCATATGTTACATATGCATAAATGAAATACTCAAATCAATACAATCCCTCCTTGGCTCAATCTAGAGTCCCAAGAGGTCCATTGATGCCATCGACATCCACAATATGTCAAGTGTCCTGCACACCGAGGGAAACTCGTCAATAGCATCTGTCAATACACATATATAAAATAACATCAAATCATAATCCCTCAACATCATCGTAAGAATCCATAAGAGAAAAAAATAACCATGTACTATAATCATATCACTTGCATGCAAGTGTCCTCAAAGAATAAGTCAATAACATTTGCTCGCAAGGGCGGGATGTTACATAGTTGTCAAGAAATTGGTATGAGATCTCTCTTGCTTACTAGTCAAGGTGCAATCCGAATAAGGAAACCCTTTTATTCTCTCTCTCTCTCTCTCTCTCTCATTGTGCTCGCTCCATGTTCCCATCTCTACGCATTTATTTCACCACTCCCCACACCTACCTACTTGGTTAGATAGTGAGTGAGATATACAAATTGATTTCTCCAGGGAGAACAAAAATAAGTGGTTTATCTGGGTGGAACTAAGGAATATATAGAAGGTCTTGATTCCCCTAAAGCAACAGGAAAAGTGGGTCATGAGGTCCTCAAAGCATTGTTTGATTTATTTGATTAGGTAAGAGAAACATATTTCTTGAGCAATACATTTAAGGCATTGGAATGGTGGATAAGTTGTAGAAAGATCTTTGTGAATCTGCAGTTGATGGATCTACGCCACTATTTTCTCTCTAGCTATCCCTCAGTTGATTGAGTTAGTGAATAAAGACCAAAATAGACTCTTAATAAGAATAAGCTACATACGTATCCAACCCAAATTCATGCGACCTTTGTGTAGCTTTTGATCACAAGAAAAAAAATTAAACTTAACTTAAAATTGTAATTTCTTTTATTTTGAATGACTTTGTGATTGTGATATAAGTAAACTCACTCACTCTGGATATTTATGTAACATTGTAACACATTTTGTCTTTTTCCTAGCGTGGAATTTTTAAAACACAATATTTTGTTATCATAATTTGTGAACGAATTTTACAAAATATCAAGTTGCTCCAGAAAAAAACAAAAAAACCTATGCTCAATGGATTCCCACATATTCAAATTAAAAACTAGAGCTTCATTGTCACAAAATCTATAAATCTCTTGGTTTCCTAACGAGGAAGATATATTTTGACAATTGAGAAAGAAAAACCTTCAAAGCATTGAAAGTTTATCATTTTATATAATTTAAATAAACAAAGGAGGTGGATATAATCATTTTGTATTATATATATTGTTCATATTACTTTGTAAGCGCATGTATCAATGAATGCAAAATTTTATCTTTGATATTGTCTACTATACTTAAAAGTATACATCAAGACATGGCTCCGGTTTTTCAGACATACTACTAAATAACTTGTTATTGTTTCCTTTTGTGTTTGTCATTTGCCGCGTAATTTTTCTAGATTGCACAACAAAAAGGATTTTGTCTGACATATATCAAAAAGTTTGGAAATCTGTAGGAGATTTGAATTGATCATTTAAACGTTCAACTTCAGAAACCCTATAAATGGGAGGCTTAGAAAGGGAAGGTACTCCTAGCTTTCTGAAGTATGTCTCAGTAGAAAATGTCTCCAAGCATTTTTCAGAGTCCAAAGTTACTAATGGTATAATTTATTGACCATTAAGTCTATTTTCAAGTCGTTCATTCACCAAATAGTTGGAATTCATGGAAAAACAATTTCTAGATCATTATATCAACCACTCATGTTGTAGCAGTTACGAGTGTTGTAGCATTTGAATACCTAAACACAAAATTTGGAAAAATGTTATCAATTTTTCATTTTCTTTTTACTCATGAAATTAACAACCCCATAATGCTTTCTTATGAGTGTCATGAAATACCTATACTATATATAGTATATTATATTTTACATGAATTTTTTCAATTACCGAATTAAAACATATTTTTCCAATTATGCAGGAAACAAATGATACCTATTCCACCCGATTTCTTTATCTGATATTTGTTGGAGTACCTGTATGCATGAATTAGTGTATGTGTGGATGGAATCCTCAAAACTATATGTTGGTAAGCCATAGACTTGATCTCATGCCACTATTAGTCTTGTTATCCTTGGTTAGTTTCCTTATGACTGACTTTGTTTGCCTTGAAACTGAGTGCTTCGAGGGAGAGTCATTCAACCTCGGCTCTAAATATGGTCTTGTCCCATATATCATGAAGAGACCAGTTGTGGTAAGAACAACATAACACCTTTCTAACATAGGTGGGGGTGGGTCATGGCAAGGGTATCAAAGGGAAACAAAGGGTATGCATGCATAAACCTTCCATTGCCACATTGAATGATCACAAGTTTAGATATATAACTTTAGATATATATTGAATAATGTAACATTTAATGTTGGAGATTAATGCTTAGCATGAAGCTAGCATTAGTCCACCTTGTTTCAATATAGATTATGCATATAATTCATTTCCTAAGTTTAGTTGCCCCTTGCCTTGAAAATAAGCCAAATAAGACTTCAAAATTTCTGATTGGTTAAAAGGCAATATTGTACCTACTTAATAGGATGAAAACAAGTGTTAGATAGAATATAATACTTAAATATTGTACCTATTTAATAGGATGAAAAAAAATGTTAGATAGAATATAATGCTATATGCTAAACGTTATACAAAATGATGATTTTTTTCTGGGGATATTTGCTCGAAATATGGCGAGAAATTGTTAGATTCATAGATTTGAGTGACTGTTTTTGTATAATTCGAGTGCCTTATGGGTTTTTCAGCGTGTTGAATCCATTTCTGCATTTATAAATGAATTTTGAACAAAACAAAATAGTGATTCGTGTAAATTTATATTGCCGAATTCCGACGAAAAAAACCATTTCATAGAACAACTAGACAACACCGAATATAATCTTTAACTTTAGGTTATATAAAAAACAAATGCATGGAAATGTGTGAAAAAATAATAAAAAACCTGAACCAATTACAATATTCCAGTTGCCTTTAGGCAGGGACTAAAAAGTAAGAATTTCTCAATCAATCTTACATCAACATTATTTAATGGCGCAAGAGAATCTATTTAAACAATCATGCATCAACTTCAATTCCATGGATGTGTAAGGAAAATCTATTTTACTTAATCAAACATCAAGCATTAATTAAGCGCGAGGTTAAGCACAATAACGATACATGAAAGTAGTAATACCATGAGAGCACGAGTAAATTCAAGTAATAGATAAGGATCTAATTATGCCTATCAAAATAAAGAACCACGTGTGTAAGCAATAAAGAAAATTCATATACTAACTTTTATATTCTCATATAAGGAACTAAATTCAATCACACCAATAATTTAATAATAATTCAACATTGTGAATATCCCTTTAGAAGATTAAAAAAATCAATTATTTAGCTATGTATAAAGGAGTTCTTAAGTCACAACACATCCATTTAAGGTAAACAGGGGTCTAGTCACACTGAGCACTGAAATAAGCAGTCAAATGCTTAAAACATCCATTGAAAGGAACTAGAGGAATATAAAAATCATAATAAAAAAAATTAGAAATTCGATTACCTTATATATCCAATGAAGGGATTATAAGAATACCACTCCCAATCCCAAGGTGGACTTGGGTTAAAGTAAGTGAGTAAATATCTTTACTTTTCTTAAGGTGGAAGCTTCTTATGCGGGGTAAGTTCAAGTACACAATGATTGTCGATGACATGGAAACAACAATGAATTCCATAAAAAAAGACTAAGCGAAAGGGCGGTGATTTAAAATTAGGTCTGCCTTGGATGACAACGACTGGATGAATTCATTATGGTTACCCCATTAAACGTTAATACTGAAAAACTGGCATCATGGATTAATTCCTGGAAGTCCTTAACGATTTCTTGAAGCACAGGATTGAAGGACCAGGATCCAAATTCTCAACGAGAGTTCCCATCAGCACACAACAATAATCAATTGATCGTCTGGATTCTAAAATTGTACCTGCCAAGAGTTTAGCAGCGATCCAACAATTCCTTCCTAGCATTTTTTGTTGAAGAAAATATTTGGTGACAATAAGAAAATTCTCTTATATAATTACCTTATATATATATATCCAATGAAGGGATTATAAGAAGACCCTTATTGTGCACCTCGACGAAACCGAATCCAACGAGGTATGCTAAGGGAAACAACCATGCCTAGGGTCGACTCCAAATTTCTCAACTACATCGACCCTCACTAAATAAATCGAAGCTATAGGTTGGGGCAGTGATAACATGAATTTAGAATTCGGGTTTGTACATTAGCTAACTACCATCTCATTGATTCCAACTAGAATAATTTATGAGTTCATGGCTACCAACATTAAGGTCCATAGGGCGATTAAGTTGACAGGTTCATATAAAAAAAAATTAACATTCTTCAGAGACAACGACCAAGCAATGGATTCAATTCCTAGGACTGGCAACGCCCTCTATGAATTTAAATTAAGATTTTCCATGGTTATACACTGTCCAAATCAATCAAGGGTTCAAAACTTCTAACCACTATTTCTTTTGTGTTGTGTTGGGACTGAAAAGGGAAGGGAAACATAATCAATACAAGACTCTTGTATACTGTACAAGGGAGGCAGCGAAAGAAATTCATACTTTAAATGAAAACTGAAAGGGTATCCATGCGAGGAAAATTTCCTTCCCACACTCTCGATCATCCATAACTGAAAATTTTTGTTTCAAGATTCAATACCAATTTACCGAATCACAACGACTACATATATAAATTTAAATCTCATTACAAATTAAAATCTTCAACATAATTACGGTATCAATACATATACAAAATTTGAATCTCATTGCAATTAAAATCTTCAACATAATACCGTAGCAATACATATACAAATTTGAATCTCATTCCAATTAAAATATTCAACAAAATACTGTAGCAATAGATATATAAAATTCAAATCTTACTACAATTAAAATCTTCAACAGGAATACCATAGTCAACGACTCTAGACTCAGAGCTTTTCTTCGGCAATCTACGTTCCTCTCGTCCTCCCGCTTTCTAATCGTAGAGACTTCACCGGTACCTCCCAACCAATGCTAGGGGTGCTCTTCTTCCCCCTTATCCCTCAGAGCCACAAAGGGGCCACACAGAGAACCAAAAATCCTCTAGCTCCCAGCTTGCCTCACAAGGTAGAGCCACCACTCTCTCTCAAGCTAGATATCCCAACTCTCATAAGTAAAACCAATAAAAAATTCCACAACATAACTTTTCTCATAACCAGTGTGATCCATTTCTCATCTAGACCATTTTTTTTATATAATTTTCTCAATGACACATCCCCACTTGCACAATTAATTCACTTTTTAATTAAATAATTTATAATTATTTCCCCCGTACACTTGTCACCCTTTCCCCAAGTTGCACAAGTAACTTCCTCAATTTAATTTAATTAAAGTCAATGTCCCTCACCTTTCCTAAAAGCACTCCTTAAATCACTCATAGTTGTCTCTTTATTCCCCTTATTCCCAATTAATGACCGATGCCTTACTAACTCTGAGTAGAGTTAAAATATAATTCTTCTCTAGTTAGACTTGTGTTAATTAGACTCTAGATTCCTTTCTATGTGTACACATTCTCTCATCTTTGTTTCTTTCTTATTAAAAAAAACCCCTTTTAATGTTTTCTTACACATATGTGCCTTAAATCAAATCTTTAGGATTATGTCATTTTACTTAATTCTTGAATTTATTTACCTCATTCCCCTTTTGATTTAGTTAAAATTTTAGTTTAGCCTCTTCACAAAACTTACCGTAGGCTTAATTAAATTTTATTCGAAAAGGCTTAGACTCTTATAGGGATTTATAATTAATAATTTACTCATTAATTAATTATTTTGAATCTGACAATGCTTAAAGATTTTACAATTTTTTATTAAGCGCTCAAGGTTTTCTAGGCCACCTAGATTCATTGACTAAAGTTTTATTTTCACGACGTGCCCTTCAAGATGCACTCCATGCTCCAAAGGTGTCACTCGCCCTTGAATGGTTTTGGTAGTTTTCCAACCCCTGAAGTCAGCACTCCATTCGAGCGACCTTGTGAGAGACTAAGGGATTCTAAGGAATAAGGACCATGCCTTATTGTGACCCTTAGAAATATTCGTGAGACACTGTCTCAGTCTTCCTTCACTACATCATGGACCTATTGAACTAGGTAACCATTAACCTAAAATTCGAGCCATGGATGGAGTGCTAGTAGGTTGTGACAAGGACTCTGCCACACCTCTCCCTCATATTTGGTCTATGTGCATGGCCCCTTTAATCCTTATGTGAGTCAGATTAGCAAGCAATTGTTAGCCTACATCCATCAGCAAAACACTGCCAATTATCCATATACAAAATCATACTATAATCGATCATATGTCACATATCCATAAATGAAATACTCAAACCAATACAATCCCTCCCTGACTCAACCCGGAGTCCCAGGAGGTCCATTGATGTCATCGACATCCACAATCTGTCAAGTGTCCTGCACACCCAGGGAAACTAGCCAATAGCATCTGTCAATACGCATATATCAAATAACATCAAATCATAATCCCTCAAAATTATTTTAATAGTTCATAAGAGAAACAAATAACCATGTACTATAACCAGATCACTTGCACACAAGTGTCCTCAAAGAATAAGTCAATAACATGTGCTCGCAAGAGAGAGATGTTACACAGTGGTCAAGAAACTGGGATGAGAGCTCTCTTTCTTACCAGTCAAGGTGCAATCCGAATAAGGAAACCCTTTTATTTCTCTCTCTCTCTCTCTCTCTCTCTCTCTCTCATTGTTCCCTCTCCATGTTCCCATCTCTACACATTTGTTTCACCACTCCATACACCTACCTACTTGGTCAGATAGTGAGCGAGATATACAAATTGATTTCTCCGTGAAGAACAAAAAGAAGTGGTTTATCTGGGTGGAACTAAGGAAGCTCTAGCAGGTCCTACTTCCCTTGAAGCAACATGATAAGTGAGTCATGAGGTCCTCGAAGCATTGTTTGATTTATTTCATTAGGTAAGAGAAACATACTTCTTGAGAAATACATTTAAGGCACTGTAATGATGGATAAGTTGTAGAAGGATATTTGTGAATCTGCAGTTGATGGATCTACGACATTATTTTCTCTCTAGCTATCCCTCAGTTGATTGAGTTAGTGAATAAAGACCAAAATAGACTCTTAATAATCATAAGCCACATAAGTATCCAACCCAAATTCATGCGACCTTTGTGTATCTTTTGATCACAAGAAAATAAAAAAAAAGCTTAACTTAAAATTGTAATTTCTTTTATTTTGAATGACTTTGTGATTGTGATATAAGTAAACTCACTCACTCTGGATATTTATGTAATATTGTAACACATTATGTCTTTTTCTTGGCATGGAATTTTTAAAACACAATATTTTGTTAACATAATTTGTGAATGGATTTTACAAAATATCAAGTTGCTCTAGTAAAAAACAAAAATACCTATGCTCAATGGATTCCCACATATACAAATTAAAATGTAGAGCTTCATTGTCACAAAATCTATAAATCTCTTGGTTTCCTAACGAGGAAGATATATTTTGACAATTGAGAAAGAAAAACCTTCGAAGCATTCAAAGTTTATCATTTTATATAATTTAAATAAACAAACGAGGTGGATATAATCATTTTGTATTATATATTTTGTTCATATTACTTTGTAAGCGCATGTATCGATGAATGTAAAATTTTAGCTTTGATATTGTCTACTATACTTAAAAGTATAAATCAAGACATGGCTCCGGTTTTTCAGATAGACTACTAAATAACTTGTTATTGTTTCTTTTTGTGTTTGTCATTTGCCACATAATTTTTCCAGGTCGCACAATAAAAAGGATTTTGTATAACATATATAAAAAAAAATTGAAAGATGTAGGAGATTTGAATTGATAATTTAAATGTTCAACTTCAGAAACCCTAGAAATGGGAGGCATAGAAAGGGAAGGTACTCCTAGATTTCTAAAGTATGTCTCAGTAGAAAATGTCTCTAAGCATTTTTCAAAGTCCAAAGTTACTAATAGTATAAGTTATTGATCATTAATTCTATTTCAGGTCGTTCATTCACCAAATAGTGGGCATTCATTGAAAACCATTTTCTAGATCATTATATCAACCACTCATGTTGTAGCAGGTACGAGTGTTGTAGTATTTGAATACCTAAACACAAAATTTGGAAAAATGTTATCAATTTTTCATTTTCTTTTTACTCATGAAATTAACAACCACATAATTCTTTCTTACAAATGTCATGAAATACCTATACTATATATAGTATATTATATTTTATATGAATTTTTCCAATTACCGAATTAAAATGTATTTTTCCAATTATGCAGGAAACAAATGATACCTATTCCATTCGATTTATTTATCTGATATTTGTTGGAGTACTTGTATGCATGCACCAGTGTATGTGTTGATGGCATCCTCAAAACTATACGCTGGTAAGTCGTAAAATTGACCTCATGCCACTACTAGTCTTATTATCCTTGGTTAGTTTCCTTACGACTGACTTTGTTTTCCTGGAAATTGAGTGCTTTGGGGGAGATTCATTCAACCTCGTCTTTAATATGGTCTTGTCCCATATATCATGTAGAGGCCAATTGTGGCAAGAAAAACATAAGACATTTCTAACATAGGTGGGGATGGGTCGTGGCAGGGTATTAAAGGGAAGCAAAGGGTATGCATGCAGAAACCTTCCATTGTCACATTGAATGATCAAAAGTTTAGATATATATTGAATAATGTAACATTTAATGTTGGAGATTAATGTTTAGCATGAATCTAGAATTAGTCCACTTTGTTGCAATATAGATTATGCATATACTTAATTTCCTAATTTTAGTTTCCCCTTGACTTAAAAATAAGCCAAATAAGACCTCAAAATTTCTGATTCGTTAAAAGACCATATTGTACCTATTTAATAGGATGAAAACAAGTGTTAGATATAATATAATACTTAAATATTTTACATATTTAATAGGATGAAAAAAGTGTTAGATAGAATATAATGCTATAGGCTAAACGTTATACAAAATGACGATTTTTTCTGGGGATATTTGCCCGAAATCCGGTGAGAAATTGTTAGATTCATTGATGCAAGAGCATCGTCAACAAGCAAATGTGGAGAGACAACTCAACGCCTTAGCACACCTTTGAATCATTTCAGAATCTCAACCGCTGGCATTTCCTGCAAATCTTTGTGAAATGATCGAAAATTGAAGAAGATCAAACGCTTGGGAGCTGAATGATCACGAGTGATCTGGGAGTTTCACTCCTAGTCTTGAATGTATTGAAACTTAGGTAGAAGTTAGGTTTTTTCTAGTCAGAGGGAACCCTAAGAACCCTCTGAGATAAATAGAAGTGTTGTATGCTCGAATGAGGTTGTTGCGAGTTAGTAGGAAATTGTTGAGTTTTTAGTTGTTGTTTTATAATAGATGTAGACATTTACTTTCGAATGAATATAACATAGGAAAATTGATCTAATACATGGTGTTGCCACTGTTTACAATCCCCTGTTATTTTTTTTCATCAATGAATGAGTTATGTTGTTGAGTATATGAAACTGTGAAGTGTTTGTATAAGTTTCAATTGTTTTCTCTTCATTGATTTCGTGCAAGGTGTGCATACAGTCTGCAAGGAGTGCGCTGATGGAGTCTGTTTTCACTCAGAAAGATCAGAAGAGATAGAGTGAAACTTCTATTTGCAAGGAGTGCAAAGAGAATGTTGTAAGGTGTGCACAATCACCGAAAGAAACAAAGTCTTGCGTGAGAATCTGCTACAAGGGGTGACAAAGTCTTCTTCGACTCATAAGCTCATAAGAGATAACGTCAAATGGACTATTGCAAGGTGTGCATAGTCACCAGCAAGAAGCAAAGTCTTGTGTGGAGGTCTGTTGCAAGGAGTGCACAGATCCAAAAATTCAACTAAGTGTCGAAGAAAACCCTCAAAGAAGTTGAAGGTTCGAAGAAAGGACAAGTCTCAAAAATCTGGTGGTAGAAATCCTTCAAGGAGGAGGAGTGCCTAAGTATTCACGAGTTGAACGATCGAGATCCATCTAGGAAGGAGTGAAGTCATTTCAGACCATCATATATGAGAGAAGTTGCGTGGTGGTTAGCCGTGAGCTCCTTCGGAAGTTCAAGAATCAGAGGATTTAGAGTGTAGAAGGGTAAAAATCGTCGAAGGCCGATCTAGAGAAGAAGATTGCAACCCTAGATCTAAGGGGGATACACGTCATCAGATCGCGGGATCTAGAAGTGTGCATTCAATAAAAGGTGAGAAGCAATCCTCGATGTCAGTTTGCGTGGACACGCGGTGTCATCTCTGTTGCTTCAATGATAGAGAAATTCAGAAGAAGAGGAGTTGGAACATTCAGAACTCCCAAAGTCTCGAAGGTCGAAGCAGGTTACAACCATTCGTTGCAGAGGACACGGGGCGAGAATATGTCATCTTCAAGAGAAATCACTCTGGAAGGAACGAGTGCGCAAAAGGTTGAAATTCCCGAAGCCCAAAGAGCTGAAGTGGATAGTATTCGTCAGATCTAGAGGGACACGCGACAACGATCCATGG
This sequence comes from Picea sitchensis, assembly GCA_010110895.2. Classification (NCBI taxonomy): domain Eukaryota; kingdom Viridiplantae; phylum Streptophyta; class Pinopsida; order Pinales; family Pinaceae; genus Picea; species Picea sitchensis. The sequence goes on from SNQJ01S0020488.1 coordinate 60,401, forward strand.
ATTTCAGGTAAAAGAACTTCGGCAGGAAGCAAAGACTGAGAGTTAAAACTCCCAAATCCTAACGAACCGAAGCGAACCACAACCGTCGATCTATGAGGGACATGTGTCATCAGACCATTGTCTTCGGGTGAAAGCACTCCGAGAGAAAGAGAGGACTGAGAACTAAAACCCCCGAAGCCTGAAGAGCAAAAGTGAATCACAACAGTTGATCTATGAGGGGCACACATCGACAAATCGTCGACTTCGGGTATAAGTTCTCTAGGAGAATAAAATGGTGGAAAGATGAAATTTACGAAGCCTGAATAGCGAAAGAGGCTTGTGACCATTGATTTGTGGGAGGTATGTGTCAACTGATCGTGGAATCTGGGTGAAAGTAAGCGTAAATAGGTTGAGAACTCCAAAGGCCGAAGTCCCGAAATAAACTAGCACCGTTGATCTGCGAGCAAAGAATTGATGGTGGGGAGCCATTACAGGGAGAGGAGGAAAAATTAGCAGATGCGCTAGTTCGTAGCCCGCAATTTGCCAGGACCGTTGATCTTGTCGAGACAAGATATCAATGACCACGATCTAAAGGAGGTCGGGTGAGCACTTTGCCAATTGTTGGGACAGGGCTCTCCGATAATGGGTGAGAACATTGATCACCCACAATTTCTATGAACCGTCGATCAACGGATAGGTCGGTAGCGATCAGATCGTGACCGCAAAAACTATGAGGGTGATAACAGGGATTGTATTTTGAGTTTGAGACCAGCAAGGTCCCTAAGAGTTGATCCAACTCAACAATAATTAACGATCCTTGACCAGGATATCGCGCAACCCTGAGGGAGAGTAGGGGGGTCTGCATCAAGTGGTATCAGAGCCTGAATTTTTTTTCAGGAAACGAAGAAGAGCTCAAAGGTGTACTCTGTGTGTGAGATATAGTCATCACAATGCCACTGAGGAGATGTGTAGAGCCAACTTTATCCAATCGCGTTGGAGAAAGACAAATGAGAGAGCTTCGTCCAATATTAGAGGTGATGGAGGCAACATAGAGGAGGGCATCTGATGCTACGGACATCAGTGATGCAGAGAGTGAAGAAGTAGAATTCAAAGAAGTTGTAGGGGAAAATGTTGTCGAGGAACTCTTGTTGAGAGCGGTTGTTAAATTGTGAGCTAGAGACAAAGTAGACATCCCAATGTATGAAGTCAATTTGGATGTTGAAGAGCTGCTAGATTGGATAATATCCATGGACAAATATTTCGACTATGAAGATGTCGATGAGGAGAAAAAGGTGAGACATGCTATCACCAGACTAAAAGGACATGCTATCACCAAACTAAAAGGACATGCAACACTGTGGTGGGATGAACTGCAGGCTGAGAGGAGAAGCAAAGGAAAACAAAAGATAAAGAATTGGGACAGAATGGTAGCCAAGATAAAGGCTAAATTCATGCCCAAATATTATCAGATAAATCTTTTCAGGAAGTTGCAGAACCTGAGACAGAAGGGTATGACAGTAAAAGAGTACACAGAGGAGTTCTATAAGCTGAATATCAAGACTGGACAGCGAGAGAAGGATGAGGAAAAAGTTGCCATGTACATAAATGGCCTGAGGTATGAAATCTAGGATGAGATCAACATGATGTCAGTGAGGAAAGTAGAGGATTCTTATCAGATTTCTCTAAAGGCAGAGGAGAAGTTGACCAGGAAATAGAGTCAACGAAACAGAGGAAGAATCTCAAGCAAAGGCAAGGGATTTTCCCATGATAAGACACCGAAATCCAAAGGTGAGACAGAGAAACCACACAGTCACTCAGAAAGAGGAGGATGTTCTCAATGAAGACACGGTGGTGGAAGAAGTTCTTCTAGAGGAAGAGGAAGAAGAAGAGGAGGAGAAATAAGGTGTTATGCATGTGGAAAGACAAGACACATGTCTTGGGAATGTCCCGATAAAAATAAAGAAGGAGGAGGTGAAGCTCACATTTCAGAAGAATATAAAAGGAATGTTGAAGTAGAAGGTGCAGAGGATGGAACATCCCTGATGTCGAGGAAGGTTCTCTTAAAACCAGAGTCAGAAATTGAAAATCCATTGCAGAGGAACAGTCTATTCAGGGCATCTTGCAACACTAAATACAAAGTATGCAAGGTGATAATTGACAGTGGGAGCACTGATAACTTAGTATCCACAGAGATGGTGGATAAATTGGAGCTGGAGACAATTGCACATACAAATCCATATAAAGTCTCGTGGTTGCATAAAGGACACTAGGTAATGGTGATTAAACAATGCCTCATTTAATTTAAGATAGGAGAATATAGAGATGAAATTATGTGTGATGTGATTCCCATGGATGTATGTCATGTTTTGTTGGGAAGGCCATGGAAATTTGATAGAAATGTCATTCATGATGGGAGAAAAAATACTTACACATTGGAGAAGAATGGTAGGACATGCATGTTGTTGCCAATAGAGGAGAAGAAAGTAAAAGAGGAATCCAACAAAAGCATAATTCTCATGAGTGGGAAGTAAATCCTAAGTGAAGTCAAGAGGGGACATGAGATGCAGTTTGTTGTGGTGAGGACACCTAGAGTTGTCCTTACAAGTACTTCGATGGATAATTTTCCTGAAGAGGTTCAAGATTTTTTGGATAAATTTGTTGACATAGTAGTGGATGAGTTGCCTAACTCATTGCCACACATCAGAAGTATGATCCATCATATTTATTTGATACCAGAAGCAAGTCTTCCAAACAAAGAAGCATACAGATTGATACCTCAAGAGAATGAGGAGGTAAAGAACAAAGTCCAGGAATTGTTAGAAAAGGGTTTGGTCAGACAGAGCTTGTGTCCATGCGCAGTACCAACTGTGTTGAGTCCAAAGAAGGATGGAGGATGGATAATGTGTCCATGCTCGAGAGACATTAACAAGATCACTATCAGGTATAGATTTCATTTCCCAAGAATGGATGACTTAATGGATTGTTTAAGTGGAGAAAATTTATTTTCTAAGATACATTTGAAAAGTGGATATCACCAGATAAGGATGAGAGAAGGTGATGAGTGGAAAACAACCTTTAAGACAAACTTAGGGTTGTATGAGTGGCTTGTTATGCCATTTGTCTTAAAAAAATCCCCAAGTACTTTTATGAGGTTGATGAATGAAGTACATAAATATTTCATTGGAAAGTTTGTGGTTGTATATCTAGATGATATATTGGTCTTTAGCAGGACTAGAGAAGAGAATTTGAGACATTTGACCTTAGTGATGAGGAGTCTACAATAGGAGAAGCTATTGATAAATCTAAAGAAGTCCTCTATTATGAAGTCCTTACAATCAAAGAATGGCCATCACCAAGGAGTATGTTTGAAGTGAGAAGCTTCCATGGATTAGAAAGTTTCTATAGGAAGTTCATCAGAAATTTCAGTGGAATTTGTGCACCAATGACAGATACAGTGAAGAAGAGGCACAAGTCTTTTAAATGGATAGAGGAGGCTGAGAGGAGCTTCAATATATTGAAGGAGAAGATAACAGAACAACCAATTCTGGTCTTACCAAATTTTGGAAATACATTTCAAGTGAGATGTGATTCAAGTGGAGTTGCAATTGGAGCAGTCTTGAGCCAGGATAATAAACCAGTTGCATATTTCACTGAGAAGTTGAATGAGACTAAGAGAAATTACTCCACATATGATAAAGACTTTTATTCTATAATTAAAGCCTTGAAGAAATGGAGGCACTACCTTGTTCCAAATGAATTTGTCTTCTATAGTGATAACCAAGCTTTACAATTCATAACCAGATAGGAAAAATTGAATCAGAGACATGCAAAGTGGATTGAGTTTATGCATAATTTTACTTTTGTCATAAAACATATTTCTAGAAATGATAACAAAGTTGTTGATGCATTGAGCATGAGATGTTTGATTTTGCAGGAGTTTCAGGTGAAGACCTTAGGGTTTGAACACCTTAAGGAAATGTACAGTGATGATCCATATTTCAAGGAAGCATACAAAGCATGTGAAAATCATGTGCTGAGAGACATGAGCCAATGGACAGAGTATATGATTCAAGAGGGATTGTTGTTCAAGGGAAATCAATTGTGCATACCAAAATTCTCAATGAGGGATAACCTTTTGAAGGAAAATCATAGTGGAGGATTGGCTGGACATTTCGGCCATGATAAAACATTTGCACAATTGAGAAGTTCACACTATTGGCCAAGTATGAGGACATACATCATAAAGTTTGTGAAAAGATGTAGAATCTTCCAACATGCAAAAGGAAAAAGACAGAACACTGGATTGTGTCAACCATTGCCAATACCAGAGAGGCATTGGGATGCAATAAGCATGGATTTTGTGTTGGGACTGCCAAGAACACAAAGAGGATGTGATTCCATATTGTGGTAGTGGATAGATTTTCAAAAATGGAACACTTTATCCCATGCAAAAAGACTAGTGATGCAACACATGTTGGAAATTTATTTTTCAAGGAAATTGTTCGAATTCATGGATTACCCAAAAGTATTGTCTCAGACAGAGATACAAAATTCGTTGGTCATTTATGGAGAACACTGTGAAGGAATTTGGGGACAGATTTTTCCTTCAACTCGACTCATCACCCTCAAAAATATGGACAAACTAAGGTGGTGAACAAAATTTTGGGAAACTTATTGAGGAGTCTAGTCACTAAGCATCATAATCAATGGGATCAGATTCTGCCACAAGCAGAATTTGCATACAATGACTCACCAAACAGGAGCACTGGAAAAATCCAATTCCAAATATTGAATGGAATGCAACCAAGAGGAGTAGCTGAGTTGAGAGATTTGGAACAAAGTGAGATCAAAAGCGCTGGAGAAGAATATTTTGTTGTAGAAATGCAGAAGCTCCATAGCCATATCAGAGAGAAGCTGCATAACTCTAGCCAAGAGTACAAGCGCAGAGTTGATCAACATCACAGAGAACTTCAATTTGAAGTAGGAGATCAGGTTATGGCACATCTCAGGAAAGAAAGGTTCCCAAGGGGAACATATAACAAGTTGAAGATGAAGAATATAGGACCATGTAAAATCTTAAGGAAATTTGATGCAAATGCCTATGAAATTGAGCTTCCAGATGATGTGGGCATATCACCCATATTCAACATATCATACCTATATCCTTACAGGGAATATGAAACAGAGAGATCAGAAGATCAAGAGAAGATTCAGTGGGAGAAGCAGATGCCTGCAGTAGAAAAACCACAAATGGAGAAGATCGTTCATAAGAGGATTGGAAAGAAGACCAGGAGGAAGACCTATTTTGAATATTTGATAAAGTGGAAGGGGCACCCGATAGAAGATGTCAGTTGGGAAAATGAATTTGATATCCAGAAGCATGGAAAGTCAGTGCAGGAGCTCATGGACATGATTCCATGATTTTTTTTGTCCAGGGGAGTATGATGTAGGAGCATCATTGGCAAGCACACATGGAGAGACAACTCAGTGCCTTAGCGCGCCTTTGAATAATTTCAAAATCTTAACCACTGGCGTTTCCTACAAATCTTTGTGAAATGATAAAAAACTGAGAAAGATCAAACACTTGGGAGTTGAATGATCACGAGTGATTTGGGAGTTTCACTCCTAGTCTTGAATGTAATGAAACTTAGATATTAGTTAGGTTTTTTCTAGAAGACGAGTAGTAAGAGGGAACCCTAAGAACCCTTTGAGATAAATAGAAGTGGTGTATGCCCGAATGAGACTACTGCGAGTTAGTAGGAAATTGATGAGTTTTTACTTATTGGTTTATCATAGTTGTAGCCATTTACTTTTGAATGAATATAACATAGGAAAATTGATCCAATACATGGTGTTGACATTGTTTACAATTCCCTGTTATTTTTTTTTCATGAATGAATGAGTTATGTTGTTGAGTATATGAAATTGTGAAGTGTTTGTATAAGTTTCAATTGTTTTCTCTTTGTTGATTCTGTGCAAGGTGTGCATACAGTCCACAAGGAGTGCGTTGAGAGAGTCTATTTTGACTCAGAAAGCTTAGAAGAGATAGTGTGAGACTTCTATTTGCAAGGAGTGAAAAGACACTGTTGTAAGGTGTGCATGATCTCCACAAGAAACAAAGTCTTGTGCGAGAATCTGCTACAAGGGGTGACAGAGTCTGCTTCAAATCATAAGCTCAAAAGAGATAGCATCAAAGGGACTGTTGAAAGTTGTGCATAGTCGCCCGCAAGAAGCAAAGTCTTGTGTGAAGGTCTATTGTAAGGAGTGAACATATCCAAAAATACAACTAAGTGTCGAAGAAAACCCTAAAATAAGTTGAAGGTTCGAAGAAAGGACAAGTTCCAAAAATATGGTGGAATAAATCCTTTAAGGAGGAGGAGTGCCTAAGTATTCACAAGTTTAATGATCGATATCCGTCCAGGAGGGAGGAGAGTCAATTCAGATCGTCATATTTGAGATAAGTTGCACGGTGGTTAGTCGTGAGCTCTTTCAGAAGTTCGAGAATCTAAGTATTTGGAGTGTAGAAGGGTAAAAATCGTCGAAGAGAGATCTAGCGGAGAAGATCGCAACTGTAGATCTAAGGGGGGTATGTGTCATCAGATCACGAGATCTAGAAGTGTGCATTTGGGAAAAGGTGAGAAGAAACCCTCGCCACTAGTTTGCGTGGACATGTGGTGTCATCTTTGTTGCTTCAGTGATAGAGCACTTCGAAAGAAAAGGAGTTGGAACATTCAGAACTCCCGAAGTCCTAAAGGCCAAAGCAGGTCACAACCATCTGTTGCAGAGGACACGGGGTGAGAATCCATCGTCTTTGGGATAAATCACTCTGGAAAGAACGAGCGTGCAAAAGGTTGAAATTCCCGAAGCCCGGAGAGCCAAAGTGGATAGTAGTCGTCATATCCAGAGGGACACGTGGTAGAGATCTGTGGATTTCGAGTAAAAGCACTCCAGGAGGAAGTGAAGACTGAGATTTAAAACTCATGAAGCCCGAAGAGATGAAGCAAACCACAACCATCGATCTGTGAGGGAGCACTTTGCGAATTGCGGGAATAGGGCTCTCCGATAATGGGTGAGAACATTTATCGCCCACAATTTCTGTGAACCATCGATCGACGGACAGGTCGATAGTGATCCGATCGTGACCACAAAAACTCTGAGGGTGATAACAGGGCCTGTGTTTTGAGTTTGAGACCAGCAAGGTCCCAAAGAGCTGATCCAACTCAGGAATAATTAACGATCCTTGACCGGGAGGTCATGCAGTCCCAAGGGAGAATAGGGGGGTATGCATCATTCGTAGATTTGAGTGATTATTTCAGTATAATTAGAGTTCCTTAGGGTTTTTTTAGCATGTTGAATCCATTTCTGCATTCAGAAATGAATTTTGAACAACAAAAAATAGTGATTCATGTAAATTTACATCGTCGAATTCCGACAAAAAAATCCATTTCGTAGAATAGTGAGACAACAACGAATATAATATTAAACTTTAGGTTATATAAAAAATAAATCCATGGAAATGTGTGCAAGAATAATAAAAAACCCGAACCAATTACAATATTCCTGTTGCCTTTAGGCAAAGACTAAAAAGTATGAATTATTAGATTAGTTGTGTTATAATGTGAATGCCATTGATTATATCAATTAACTTTTGAATTGTGAAAAAATAATATTATTGTGTGTGAATAACATAACAATTATGTTATAATGTGATTGATTCCCTCAACCAGGTATGCATTCAAAAAATAAATATTATTGTGTGTGAATAACGTAACAATTGTGTTATAATGTGATTGATGCCCTCAATCGGGTATGCATAAATACTTTTTTATTCATATTATTTCATTTTTTTTCATGAGTTGAACCTATAGTTACAACTCAGGAGTATGCATAAATACTTTTTTATTCCTATCATTTCATTTTTTTCATGAGCTGAACCTCTAGTTACAACTTAAGAGTCTATGACATGATTTGCCTTATCTTGGAGAAAAACATTTATGTAGTTATGACTTATGTTGGGACCATAAATGTTCATTGTGTGTTATCGACGATGGAAGCCATAAATCTACTTCTTGAATAGCAAACAAACAAAATACATTTTATCTCTCGAACAAAATACATTTTATTTCTTGGCTTTATTAGTCCCTGCTTGCTCAGGGACTATAACATTCGGTCACGAGTCAAAGTGACGTGACCTCTTATTAATTCATCTCCCCATTTCCAATATTCCCTAAGTTTTTCTTAAATTTTATATTATCTTGATTTTTTTTTAAAAACAAAACTATTTCCATATTGATCAAATTTCAATCATCGAATTTGTGATTGGGTGAATGTTCTTTGACATGAAATTATTTCCTTGGTATGATGTATTTAAATTTTTCCATTGTCAAATTTAAAAAATACAAATTTTTTAGTGGTTGTTTTGTAGGTTCTGACAAGCTATAGTGAATCACTCACTACTACATATTGAAAAATTTGCGACAACCACTTGCGACGAAAGTACTCTTTCATCGCAACATGCA
>SNQJ01S0020489.1:9534-23917 GCA_010110895.2 Picea sitchensis
TGAACTCTTGGAACCGACTGAAGACCTGTCCTTTGGTCTTCATGAAGAAAATCCAGGACTTCTAAGAGAAGTCATCAATGAATACAACATAGTATAGGGATCCAGTCATCGATGCCGAAGAATTCGGGCCACATACATCTAAATGTATAAGATCAAGTATCCCTGCTGCTCTACTGTCACTTCTTGAAAAAGTAGTCTTGGTGTACTTTCCCAAGGTACACCCCTTGCACAACTCATGCTGCTCTGAACTGAAATATGGAACTCCCATCACCATCTCCCTCAGAACTCACAAATTCCCATGGTGCAAATGTGCCATCCTCCTGTGCCATATCTCACATAGGTCACTGCTGCTACTAGTAGAATGAATCAATGCTCTCACTAGCTGGAACAAAAACTTGTACAACCTCTCATGTCTAGTACCTATCACTTTGGCCGAAGTGATGCTAGACCCTCTGGAGAAAAGGAGAACCTGCCCATCACAGAACAAGATCTCATAGCCCTTGTCCTCAATAGTATAAACTGATACTAAGTTCTTCTTCAATCCTGAAACATAAAGAACCTCTGTCAAAGTCATGGGAGGCAAAGACTCCCTCCGAAATGATACGGTCCCACAACCAGCCACCTTGACCTCCCGGTCATCTCCAAGCACTACCTCTGCATCTCCACACTGTGTAAGATCTTCCAGGTGCTCATGAACTACTGTCATATGGAAAGAGGCACCATTGTCTATATACCAAGCATCTGAAGTAGTGGTCCTCGAGGATAGACATGCAACCAAGGAAAATTCCTTGTCAAACTTGGTGGAAAACTCCTCCACCTCTGCTAAAGCTGTTGTTTGTTTCTTCTTCTTGTTTGGACACTGTCCTACATAGTTCCCAAACTTATGGCAAGCAAAGAACTTGACTTTGATCGTGTCTTTATTCCCTTCAACCTTGGGCTTTTGTCCTCCCTTTGGACCCTTCTTGAACTTCTTCTTGCTAGTGGTAGAAAAAGCCACATTCTCCTCCTCATGACCAGCGGATGAACTGCCATGTACATAACCTCTTCGGGTCTCCTCCTGAACAAAGTCATCCCAACGACGTTCCCAACCGGGAAGCTTCTCCCTAGCAACAATGCCCTCCACAAAAATAGCCCATTGTTTGGAAAATCCATTCAATATTGTTCTCACAAGATCACTGTCAACTATGGCTTCCCCCATAGCTCCAAGCTCATCCCTCACCTGTGTCAATCTAGTAAGGTATGTGACCACATTTTCAGCCTTGGTAATTTTTATGCTCTTTATTTTTTCCCTCAAAACCATCTTCTGGTTCTCATTTGTACTCTGGTACAGTTTAGTCAAAGACTCCCACATCTCATAGGCATGTGTCTTCCCCATCAAGTGAGGAATCAAATGATCCTTAATGGCATCAAGAATAAATCTCTTAGCCTTGATACTCTTCTTAGTATAGGCTACAAAAAGAGAAGCATTAGTAGGTACCACAACAGGATGAGTACTGATATTCTCCACAATGTCCCACAACTCGTTCTCTTGCAAAAGCAAGATCATCCTCTCCTTCCAAGCACCAAAATTTGTTGCCCCATCAAGTCTGTCCTCAGCTCTCAGACCAGTAGCCATGACCCTTTTTCTGCTGAAAATCACAAATTCAAAAATCTGCCCCGTGAAGTGACTGTTGTCCAACTTTCTGTCTGCTGAAATCTCTGCTTCCCTTCAACTCAGCTCTGATACCATGTTAAAAGTTTAGACCCCAACCCAGTTTTAGTCTCTCTTATTTTTCAGCCAAAGTTAAATGCCCAAACCCAGTTTCAGGACAATTTCATCACGGTTTCAGCATATAAAAACTTAGCAGAAAATAAACTTCATAACTGAAACATGAGGATTCTGAACATTGTTTTCAACGCAGAAATAAAATATCAGCAGCATGCAAAACTCAGAAAATTTATAGACAGAGAGTTTTGGTCTAACTTCGACCCTGGAAAAACCCACAAGGGTAAAACCAGTGAGCGAGGGATTTTTATTATTTATGGGCTTCTGATAAATTCTTTTACAACATATTCATCTTCAGAAATTAAAACACAAACTTATCTCAGTCTTCTTTCTCAGCAAAGATGCCTTCAGAACTGTCCGGAAAAGATTCTCAATTTCTGTCCCAGAAATTTGTACATAGTACGATTGTCCCAGCAATAAATGTTGTACGGGATATCCTCTAAATTTGTGCCCAAAATCTGCCAAGACTGTACAGAAAACCCAGCAATATAAATGCCTTGAAAAAATGTGCCAATACTTAGAAAAATGTGCCCAGAATTTATGACAGTACGACCCCTTTACTTCTGTGCATGTTCGTACGGACTGTACGGATTTTATCTACCCAGAAAAATGTGCCCAGCTCCTTCCTTGATTTTTGTGCCAATTAAATTCTGCACGACAGCCTTGAAAAGCGTTCCAATACTCTCAGAAAATGCATCTACTGTCCTCCTCAATTTCTGTGCACATTTAATGTTGTACGACCTTCAGAAATACGTATGGAACGACCTGTTCTTCCTTGCCATCTACTGCCTTGAAAACTGTTCCTACTCTTTGCCTTGGGATGCATGATCTCCTTCAACAAATGTTGTCTCTCTTCTCCAGCTCGACCTCTCTCTTGCTCTCTCTTTCTCTCTCAACAAGAATGCAACAACAACCCACAATGGGTGCACCCTCTTGCCCTAATCGACCTCATGAGGGATGGTGAGGGGTTTTCTAATCTAATGGTTGAGATTAGATTAGATGAGTGGTTGAGATTTGATGTCTCTTTACTCACCCTCACTTTAGTCATAAGGTCACCTTTTAATTTGCATCTCACAAATTAAATGACTAGGATCCACATTAGGCACTTTCTCCCCCTTAGGCACCTAGGGAAGAGAAACACTTGCCTTGGTACTTTATTTAATTAAAAATTTAACACGTATTGCATTACAAAAAAAATGGTACACCCATGTCAAAAAGAAAAAAACCAAATGTAATACGCTTTGTCAAGTACAACAAACACATTGACTATGAAAACTTTTGTAGAGAAAAACTATTTTTTTACGTTCCATTTGATACAAATGAAAACACATTAAAACATAACTTTCCTACATGGGAAGCTGCATATATTGCTTATGATACTATAGTACAAACCAATGAATCTAAATTTACATATAATGTCAACCCAACATGGGGTGATTTAGAAAGTAAAGTTCATGAACTAGAAAACCGTGACAATGTTGATGAGACATTAACAAACCATAAAACAACTAGAACTCTCTATGAGTCCTACGACTTGCAAGTAGATTTGCCTTGTCCTCGAGCATCCTCCATTGAAAAACATATCAATCTTGGCTTTCAAGTCACATAACATCTTTTCTTTATCGAAAATAATGAATACTACAAAGTTAGAGGGCTGTTGAATCGAGAACAACAAGCAATCCTAAAGGACATTGCAATGAAAAAACGCTTAAACATGCACACTCATGTACACTTGTTCCTTACACATAGTGCAGGAACAAACAAGATATTCATAGCAAAAGAACTATTCAAAATTCTTATACGAATCTATGATTCAAACAAATCGACTGGCCCTATGAAACCAAAGGGACTGATAGTTGCATATATAGGAAAAGTTGCATATAATGTAGGTGGAACAATAGTCTACTCTGCATTTTCAATGCCTTTTAACAAGTCACATTTTCTTCCACTTAGCAAGGATATGTTAGATACCTTGTCTAAGCTTTATGGTGAACTATAAATTGTCTTCATAGATGAAGCATCTTTGATTGGAAGTCGCTTCTTATATTCCATTGACAATCGACTGAGAAACATAAAACATGTGCACACCAAATCCTTTGGGGACATTGACATGATATTTTGTGGGGATCTTTACCAGGCGCAACCCATCCAAGATTCTATGATATTTGAACAACCTAGGGTCAATATGAAAACAATGATGCATGAATTTTGTAAAGACAATATAAAATGCATTGAATTACATACTACGATGCGCCAAACAAATGAAACATTTATTGCAATTCTTAATAGAATGCAGACAAACAACCAAACATGTGATGAATTAAATATATCAATTCAAGGTGCATGCGCCCTGCACCAACAGACCAAACCTTCCCTTACATGTTCTACAAGAATAGGGATGTTGCAATGCATAACATGTACATGCTATCTCTCATGCCTGACAATGATATCATTATCAATTCAATTGACCTTGAAGAATACAAACATGGCAATGTACCATTTCAGTAACATGCAACTATGATTCACATGATGGTTTGGTGAATGGTGCAGATGGAATACTCAAAGCTTATACCAAAAAAATAAACTGATGTCCTCTGGATTAAGTTCCATGACTCGCATATTGGCCACAAACAAGAAAACAAGTTAGCTTATCTATATAATTCAAACACTTTGCGTGATTGGACACCTATCTTAGGAATATCAAAACTAGTATCCACATCGGCAAAGATAGGTCAACTAAATATTCGAAAATAATTTCCAATTAAACTTGCATGTGCATGTACATTCCACAGATCACAAGGGCTAACACTTGATAGTGTTGCGTTCGACCCTGCTAGAATACGAATACATGGACTTATATACATAACTCTTCCCCATGTCAGAAGCATAGACTCCTTGTGTTTTCTAAGTGCTCTTACAAAAGATAACTTCAAATTCAAACATAAAGTTGATATTGAGATGCAACGCCTTAGTACTAGCGCAAAATGGCATCTACAATATAATTACCAATCCATACAAATAAACTCATATGTATCAATTCTCTCACTTAGCATACACAACCTTCATGCACATATGAATGATATACTCAATAACTATGACACACTATAATCCGATATTATATGCTTGCAAGAAACATACATGACAGTATGCATGCAAAAAAAGCAATTTCCAAACCACAATTGCATATCAAGTTAAATTATACATGGAGTGATGATATTAGTGAAAAAACATGTAACAATTTTGGATCATATGAATTTCGAAGAAAACAATGTTGAGATGGTGTTGGAAAGAGTAATCTTCCATGAATCAGAAATTGCAATATTGAATCCCTATGCCGCTCTGCATGCAACATTTCCCAACATACTGAATGTTGCTTCAAATGAATTACAACATTTACATCTGAATGAAACCATTATCATTCTAGAAGACTTCAATATTGTTATGCTACAAAATAGTTCCAGAACAAAAGATTTGGAAAACTACATGTGCAATTATAGTCTCCGCTTTCTTTTGGATAAGATAAACCATGTACAAAATGCACTTATTGACCATGTATGGTCAAATGTGCTCATTTCACAATACAACCTCTTTATCTTAGACACATACTGGTCTTATCACGATACAATTTGTATTGTACTTGAATTATGAAATATACATCAACCATATTACAAAATCATATTTCCATGTCTCAAAGCATATCTGCCTAACTTGTTGCACAAAACCAATTAATTCAGCTGGAATCATCCAACTTCTTATGTTTTTCTGGTTTGTAATAGATTTTGGACATAAATAATTCTATATAGAAACAAACATGGATCAAGAAAAACAAAGGTACATGCTTCTAACACTATTTTTTACTCTATTCCTTTGATTCTAGTTTACTATATGTAAATATTCTTCATTTTTCCTTACATACCAACTTAGATTCATGTTCATTGTATTTTGTACTTTCCTTCTATTATCACATATAGTTGTCAAGGTAAAAATGTCGTCCAAGTCCGTGGGCTGCACATGAAGTGTCCAAGTGTAGCATTCAAAATCAGTCCATTTCGGTCTGAAATACAGGCAAGCAGACAGGCTCATGTTTCAACGACGAAGATCCCGTATATAGTCCATATTAGAGGCTCTCAGACAATCGGAGTTTAAAAGTTGTGCAAGGATTAATGACTAGCCAAGCATCTCGAAGTCTCAAATTAAATCTGATCAATTGAAGGCTGAGGACACATGTAGCCAGATCTCACACTTCAGGAATTCAACACTTCGGAGAATTACATGAGCAAGAAGAATAAAGAGGCCCGAAGATCGAACTCTCGAAGTGAATCTCGGCTGTCCAAATCAAGAGATCACGTCAAGGCAGATCTTGCACTTCATAGAATTTCACAAACAACAAGAAGAAAAAGGCTCGAAGCCCGAACCCCCGAAGTGAATCTCGGTCTTCCAAATCGAGAGGCCATGTGTCAACAGATCTCACACTTTAGGAATTTTACACTTCGGAGAATTACACGAACAAGCAGAAGAAGAAGATCCAAAGTAGTTGAGAGATGTTGATCTTTGCAGTAGGAAGCAAGGTCCATCCAAGGGCGACACGTGATAGAAAAATAGGGGCTTTCCTAGATCATAGATCACGACCAGATCAATGACCATGCTTCATTGTGGGGAAAAAACATGCTTGAACGATAAAATTCTTGAGCGGTCCTGCAATTGAAACCATGGTATAGAAAAAGAGATACGTGGCGGAAGGTGGTGAATTGCAGGGTCAAAATCAGTGTTGATCCAAACCACCTTTGACAACCCCACAATCACGTGCTTATATAACGTCAAATCCAAGAGCAACATGTGGTATCCCCCTGGGCATTAAGCCTTGTCCCAATCCTGAGGATTCAGTTAATAAAAGAAGGGACTGGTGGTTGAAACCTCGACTCACTCAGTAATTAGAAAGCATGGAGGGAATTTTTTCCTGCAGGCCCATACTGACCAAGGTTTTCTTTTAACAGAAGGAAAAAGACAGACAAGAGAAGACTATTAGCCCGAGGTACCACAGAGGGCATTTTTCCCTGCAGAACCATACTGACCATAGTTTCTTTTTGATAGAAGGAATAGGAAAGACAAAAGAAGGCACACGACACTGGATTGTAGGCCTCTTTGTTTTTCTAGAGAAGACACATGACAAGAGCAGGGCTCTTTGTTTTTCAGTTTGTAGGCCTGAGGGGCATGGATTGTAAATATTATGTTGATGAAAATTCCTTTGAGTTGTTTTATCAGACTGTCTTCTTAGTTTACATGTTTTTCTATTTTTCTTGTCTGGATGTAGCATCCTTGATTTATGGATTCCTGAGGTGGTAGAGGATCTGTTGTCATCTTTCCCATCTTTCATGGTTTATCACACATACGTTATGGTTTTTCTTCTTATCTGGATGTAGCATCCTTGATTTATGGATTCCTGAGGTGGTAGAGGATCTGTTGTCATCTTGCCCATCTTTCATGGTTTATCACACAGACGTTATTGTTTTTCTTCTTGTCTGGATGTAGCATCCTTGATTTATTGATTCTTGAGGCGGTAGAGGATTTGTTGCCATCTTTCCCATGCTTCATCGTTTATCATCAGACAAATTTTTACTTCCTTATCCTCATCACCACATAAATCATTTGTCTGATAGGAAGTTTAAATGCCTTCATTAGTCATGATACTTATGACTCCATAGCCCAACGGTCCAGGACTGATCTGCAACAACCTCTGTTATATTTCCATTTATTTGCAGTCTTTCCTCGATCCACCTATGGAAACCACTTCAACACAATAACATTTTGATTCGTACTAGGCTTATCCTCTTGCATTATGAGGGTGACTCTCAGTGCTAACATTCATGGCGTTGTTTCCAGGGACGGAAGTGAAGATATCTTCCCTAGGAGAACGACAATGAAAAGATCCAGTTTTAGATGGTGAACTGAAGCTGGACACATTATTTCAACTGCTCATATTTCACCATAGTGACTCCATTGTTCGGAAATATATTGGCGAATCCACTAGCTTGAAATGGACAAGATTTTAGCTCAGAAGTATGCTTTCTGCGATTTTTCAAAGATAACTGGTTTCCCTAATCGAGTGCCTAGTAGAGATGAATGGGAAAGTAGTCTTTCTAAATTTCAAGGAGAAGAATGGAAGGAACTAGATAAACACATGTTGGATTTTCATGATATTATTCATCAACTTTGTATCGTGCACACAGATGTTCAGATAAATATTTTTGGGTATTCATTAGAGAGGATTGCTTGTGATTGGTGTAGATCTGTCCCAGTTGCAAGTAGCAACTCTTTGACAGACTTTCATGCATCTTTCAATTCCTTTGTAAATAATATTTTCCAACTGAACATATTTTTGAGGGATGTTGTAATGAGTTTTATTTGCTCCATAAAGATTATTCTAGTCCTGAAATCCCAATTTGTAATGAAGCATTTATTGTAGAATACAATATTTACCATGAAGATCATGAGGTGTTGAATGATATTCATTATGATACAAATAACATAGAAACGCATGGCATCATATAAGATGTATCTGTTATTTTAAATGTTCATGAAGATCAACATCTCTCTTTTGAATATTATGATGACGAAGAGAAAGTGTATTATGCAGTAGATATTTCTCATGACTACGAAGCTCACATAGATGATAAGCTAGTCAAAAGAACTAGAGAATATTTCTCTCTGTTTTTTCCTATCTTTTCATAATTGAAGGCAGATGTTGTTTGTTTCTGTTATGGAGAAAATGCAGAGGATATTCATGTCCTTGAAGAAGATTTTTTTGGCAGCCCTGCTTATGATGAAGAAGTTGTTTCAAATGTTGATAAAAAACATCCAATTTTTTATGAATATCCCAATGAAGATGATGAAGAGCAGAGATTTTTGATGGCTCCTTTGGAACCTTGTAGCATGGTTCCTGTGTATGAAATTATGAACCTGATCATTGGGAGGGCCATGAAGGAGAAAAGGAAGGGATAAATGTGTAGCTCATCTCATGTCCATCACTGGTAAATGAGAAAATATCGCCTAGGATTAGCCAACCTGCATCAATCCTTTACCCACCTGTACATGCTAAGAACATCAAACAACATGTAAGCAATGATGCAATAAAGGAGATAGTTTCTTACCAGTTTAGCATGCCTTATTATAGATTTTATGACCCTGTATGGTTATATATGGATTTGAGTTCTCCAAGAGCATTGGAGCTTGCAAAAATATTCACCTTATCATCATTTGGGGATACTGTCAGTGTTCCAAAACATATTTTCATTCTACTGTCAGACTTCCCTTACCTTTTGTGGGTAATTTGTAGTGAAAGGAGGAATTATATTACCAAACAGTCTTGGTGGCTATGGTGGAAGTTGGATTTCACCTAGCACATTGTAAAAAATCAGTTAGTCTAGGATTGTACATAAATAATCTCCTTCTGGAGAACATGTGTTCTTTTTTTTGTTTGTAAGTAGAATAGTGTACATATCATTTTTTTGTCTTCAACAAAATGTATTTGAGCTCGACTCCACAACCCAACAACTAAGGCACTAGAACTGTGCGTTCTTGGCATCTCGTATGGAGCATGCCATCCCCTATGGAGCCAAATGTTATCACATATAGTTGTCAAGGGAAGTAGGTCGTCCAAGTCCGTGGGCTGCATAGGAAGCATCCAAGCACAACATTCAAAAGAGAGATGAAATATAGGAAATCAGATAGGTTCATGTTTCAATGACGGATATCCCGTATACAATTCAGATTAGCAACTCTGAGACAGTTGAAGTTTAAAATTTGTGCAAGGATTAACGAATAGCCAAGTATCCCGAAGTCCTGAAGTAAATCTGAGCCATTGAAGAATGAGGAAACCTGTCGCCAGATCTCACACTTCAGGAATTCAAAACTTCAGATAATTGCACGAGAAAGAAAAAAAAAAAGGCCCGAAACCCAAACTCCTGAAGTGAATCTCGGCCATCCAAATCAATAGGCCACGTGGAGGCAGATCTTGCACTTCGGAGAATTGCATGAGAAAGAACAAGAAAAAGGCCCGAAGCCCGGAAGTGAAGATATCTTCCCTGGGAGAACGATAATGAAAAGATCTAGTTTTAGATGGTGAATTGAAGCTGGACACATTATTCCGACTTCTCATCTTTCACCATGGCGACTCCATTGTTCAGAAATATATTGGCGAATCTACTGGCTTGAAATGGACAAGATTTTAGCTTAGAAGTATGTTTTCTGTTATTTTTCAAAGATAGTTGGTTTCCCTAATCTAGTTCCTAGTAGAGATGAATGGGAAAGTAATCTTCCTAAATTTCAAGGAGAAGAGTGGAAGGAACTAGATAAACACTTACTAGATTTTCATGATATTATTCATCAACTTCATATCGTGCACATAGATGTTCAGATAAATATTTTTGGGTATTCATTAGAGAGGATTGCTCGTGACTGGTGTAGATCTGTCCCAGTTGCAAGTATCAACTCTTTGACAAACTTTCATGCAGCTTTCAATTCCTTTGTAAAGAATATTTTCCAGCTGAACGTCTTTTTGAGGGATGTTGTAATGAGTTTTCTTTGCTCCATAAAGATTCTTCTAGTCATGAAATCCCAATTTGTGATGAAGCATTTATTGTAGAATAAAACATTTACCATGAAGATCATGAGGTGTTGAATGATACTCATTATGATACAAATAACATAGAAACGCTTGGCATCATATAAGATGTATCTGTTGTTTTAAATGTTCATGAATATCAACATCTCTCTTTTGAATATTCTGATGACGAAGAGCAAGTGTATTCTTAAGTAGATATTTCTCCTGACTACGAAGCTCACATAGATGATAATCTAGTCAAAAGAACTAGAGAATATTTCTCTATGTTTTTTCCTATCTTTTCATAATTGAAGGCAAATGTTGTTTGTTTCTGTTATGGATAAAATGCAAAGGATATTCCTATCCTTGAAGCAGATTTTTTTGGCAGCCCTGCTTATGATGAAGAAGTTATTTCAAATGTTGATAAAAAACATCCAATTTTTTATGAATATCCCAGTGAAGATGATGAAGAGCAGAGATTTTTTATGGCTCCTTTGGAACCTTGTAGCATGGTTCCTGTGTATGAAATTATGAACCTGATCATTGCGAGGGTCATGAAGGAGAAAAGGAAGGGATAAATGTGTAGCTCATCTCATGTCCATCACTAGTAAATGAGAAAATATCGCCTAGGATTAGCCAACCTGCATCAATCCTTTACCCACCTATACATGCTAAGAACATCAAACAATATGTAAGCAGTGATGCAATGAAGGAGATAGTTTCTTACCAGTTTAGCATGTGTTATTATAGATTTTATGACCCTGTATGGTTATATATGGATTTGAGTTCTCCAAGAGCATTGGAGCCTGCAAAATTATTCATCTTATCATCATTTGGGGGTACTGTCAGTGTTCCAAAACATATTTTCATTCTACTGTCAGACTTCCCTTACCTTTTGTGGGTAATTTGTAGTGAAAGGAGGAATTATATTACCAAACAGTCTGGGTGGCTATGGTGGAAGTTGGATTTCACCTAGCACATTGTAAAAAATCAGTTAGTCTAGGATTGTACATAAATAATCTCCTTCTGGAGAACATGTGTTTTTTTTTTTTTGTAAGTAGAATAGTGTACATATCAGTTTTTTGTCTTCAGCAAAATGTATTTGAGCTTGAATCCACAACCCAATAGCTAAGGCACTAGAACTGTGCATTCTTGGCATATCGCAGGGAGCATGCCATCCCCTATGGAGCCAAATGTTATCACATATAGTTGTCAAGGGAAGTAGGTCGTCCAAGTCTGTGGGATGCACAGGAAGCATCCAAGAACAACATTCAAAAGAGATATGAAATACAAGAAAGTAGACAAGTTCATGTTTCAATGACGAATATCCCATATACAGTTCAGATTAGCAGCTCTCAGACAGTCAAAGTTTAAAATTTACGCAAGGATTAACAAATAGCCAAGTATCCCAAAGTCCTGAAGTAAATCTGAGCCATTGAAGGCTAAGGAAACCTATCGCCAGATCTCACACTTCAGGAATTTAGAACTTCGGATAATTGCGTGAGAAAGAAAAAGAAAAAGGCCCGAAGCCCGAACTCTTGAAGTGAATCTCGACCATCCAAATCAATAGGCCACATGGAGGCAGATCTCACACTTCGGAGAATTGCATGAGCAAGAACAAGAACAAGGCCCAAAGCCCGAACTCCCGAAGTGAATCTTGACCATCCAAATTGAGAGGCCACGAGTCACCAGATCTCACATGTCGAGAATTCAACATTCCAGAGTATTGTACGAGAAAGCAGAAGAAAAAGTCTTGAAGTAGTTGAGAGTGTTTGATATTTGCAGCAGGAAGAAGAGCCCATCCAAGGGTGGCGCATGGAAACAAAAGCAGGTCTTTCCCAGATCGTAGATCGAAGATCACACTTCATTGCAGAGATAGAACATGCTTGAATGATAAAATTATTAAGCAGTCTCGTAATTTAAACCATGGTATAGCGAAAGAGCTACGTGGTGGAATGTGGTGATTTGTGGGCTCAAAAGCGGTGTGGATCCAAACTTCCTTTGATGGCCCCACAATCACGTGCTTATATAATGAAAAATCCAAGAGAAGCATGTGGTAGCCCCCTGGTAATTAAGCCTCATCCTGATCCCAAGGATTCGATTAAAAAAATAAGGGAATGGTGGTTGAAACCTCGACTCACTCAATAATTAGAAAGCATGGAGGGAATTATTTCCTGCAGGCCCATACTGACCAGAGTTTCCTTATGACAGAAGGAACAAGACAGACAAGAGAATATTGTCAGCCCGAGGTACCACAGAGGGTAGTTTTTCCTGTAGACCCATACTGACCAAAGTTTCCTTCTGATAGAAGGAACATGACATACAAGAGAAGACACATGACACTGGAGAAGAAGCTCCCTAGTAGCAAATTCATGTCTATTGTTTTGAATATAAATACATTAGATGAATGATATGTAAAGGGGGGTGGTGTTTCAAAGGCGAGAGAGCCAAGGCAATTTTAGAAGCAGGGCTCTGTGTTTTTCAGTTTGTAGGCTTGAGGGGCATGGATTGTAAATATTATGTTAATGAAGATTCCTATGAGTTGTTTTATCAGACTGTCTTCTTAGTTTACATGTTGTTCTATTTTTCTTATCTTGATGTAGAATCCTTGATTTATGGATTCCTTAGGAGGTAGAGTATTTGTTGTCATCTTTCCCATTTTTCATGGTTTATCACACATAAGTTATTGTTTTCCTTCTTGTTTGGATGTAACATCCTTGATTTAGGGATTGCGGTAGAGGATCTGCTGTCATCTTGCCCATATTTCATGGTTTATGACACATGCATTATTGTTTTTCTTCTTTTCTGGATGTAGCATCCTTGATTTATGGATTCTTGAGGCGGTAGAGAATCTACTGCCATCTTTCCCATGCTTCACCATTTATCACTCAGAAACATTATTCCTTCCTTCTCCTCATCACCACTTAAATCCTTTGTTCGATAGGAAGTTTAAATTCCTTCATTAGTCATGATACTTATGACTCCATATCCCAATGGTCCAGGACTAATCTGCAACAACCTCTGTT
This sequence comes from Picea sitchensis, assembly GCA_010110895.2. Classification (NCBI taxonomy): domain Eukaryota; kingdom Viridiplantae; phylum Streptophyta; class Pinopsida; order Pinales; family Pinaceae; genus Picea; species Picea sitchensis. The sequence continues at coordinate 22,925 of SNQJ01S0020489.1, forward strand.
ATCTTTCCCTTTCTTTGCAGTCTTTCCCTGATCCTCCTACTCAAACCACTTCAATACAATAACATTTTGATGGGTATTGGGTTTATCCTCTTACAGCCTGAGGGTGACTCTTCGTGCTAACACCTTCATTGAAACATACAAAATAACCGGACAAGACAAAGAACTCTTAACCAAATATGTAGAAGAATACATACGAAGGTGCATGCTTATACTCGTATTCCATATTCCATTGCTTTGTATTTCATGTATTTTATGTATATTTATTCTACTGATTTGCATCTCATTTTTTTTTATATGTAAATAATACATATCTTCCTACATATTAACTTATCTTCATGTCAATTGTATTTTTTGTGCTGCTACATTGAAATAAATAAAATTTTATTCAATCTTTTTTACATGTGTTCCTACATAGAAACTTGGCTTCATGTCCATTGTATTCTCTGCATTGCTACATTGAAAAAAAGAAGACTAATTGAACAAGAGGATGAAGCCTTATGTGCCACAACTGAGGAAGTTGAAGTACAATCTTCCAAAAGGTATACCAACAATAATAGTAAATCAAACACAATGGATGTGCTTAATGTACATCCATATCAATTATGAACAATATACAATGTGTATGCATATTTAATTGTTGTCATGTTCGATGTACACATGTTTGCATCAAAAAACGTTGGACAAGTGACATGGTAATGAGTAGTCAATCATCACAAACATCAACACAACGACAAGGACAAAAGTAAAGATTCATATATTATGATCTTGCTATGTTTAGGAAACAAATATCCTCAGTTATTTATTCAACTATGACATGGTAAATATGTTTATGTCATTTACAACACATGTTTTTTAATTCACAAGAACTATCGACAAGTACAAGTGAAACGCTCGACATAGTGCAAGGTCCGGAGACTAAGAGGTATGGTTACAAAAATCTAACTTGCATACTTTATCCAAATTGTGCATCTACTTGTACATTGATGACAATAT
>SNQJ01S0020489.1:23927-55620 GCA_010110895.2 Picea sitchensis
AATAGAAGGCTTGAACAACCGCCGAACTGGACAAATGTTCATCAGAGACATAATGGTTGTGTATAGCACCTACTTAGATAACGAAAACAAAAGTAGATGCATTATGCATGCAGACATGACAGACAACGAAGCCATGATGACAGTTACACTGACTATCCCTACACAACTTGTCCAGAAACATGTAGAGAAGATCTTGCCAAGAAATGGGATATCCATTACAAATTTTGATATATTACCGAAAATGGTATATGACTGTGGTGATTGTGATCAAATTATATTGCTCAATGAAACAAGTGTTTTCGAAAAATTTCCTGTCGTTTGTTGAGAATATCATTTCGTACAGGATACAAGAATCAACCAATTTGTAGAGAACAACGACATTTACCCAATTAGAACCATTGGTGCAGCTATCACATTTGCAAGAAAATTTGGCTCCAACATATTCTCCATATAAAATATGGAAACTCGGACAACGACAAGGCAATGGTATTGTTTTCCATACTTTTTTTTTTGTCCTTTGCTTTGACATGCTCATATATCTCAGACGTTTTACATAACTATTAAATTGTTCCATGGTGCAACTACAATTGTTTTACACCTATGCAGATTTATTTTCCTCAATGGAACAACAATTGCATAAAGGGAAATTTCCAATTATGTTGTTAAAAAATATAACGAAGAAAAGAGATGTTAAATAAAGGATCTTTCGCACAACCGAAGCAACATTTGTAACAAAATTGCGAACATACATAGTACAGGATCTCAAGAATCTAACTTGATCCACAACTGTTGTACGTATACATATACACCTCCAACAATGATTTGCATAAAAAAAATGCCTTCAGTAACTTTGTGCAGCATTTTGGTTGTACACATATATATTATATTGTTCAATATATTAACTACTATGTTCATGTGTGCAGGTTGAGGGTGTTCTAGTTGTAGAAAATGCCTACTCGACCCCCTTCGAGCCTGTATGTGACAATTGTAATTCTCTTTCTTTTGCCTTTGCGTTCATAAATGATGGCTCAATTGATTTCTACGATGCAATGAAAAATGACCTTACATATATAGCCATTGCATCAACGTTGTCATATGAACCATGAGAAACACAATTATACATTGTACAATTAGACAACCTATATTACAAGATGTGCTTCCTGGATTGATGGAATTGCCATATGAAATATACCTGCAGAAAAAGGAAAAGATTGTCTACATGCTACGTGACTTCCACGTCCATAGAAAATTTACCTTAAATGAGGACAATGCCATATTTCATATTGGCTGAACCCCCCCAAAAAAATTACACATCATGCATTGAAAAGAAACGAAACAATGTGACTTGTTCCTATCCATGTTACCCAATCAAGATATGAATAAAGTTTTCCACTACCGTGGCAAAGTGAAATGGAGACACATAAGATTATTCAGTCCAGGAATGAAACACATGAGGAAAAAACTCATACATAGTACCCAATTGTGAATAAATCAAGTCCATCATTTGAGATGTCAAAATGGTTTTCTCTTCTGAACAAGGCCATCAGGCATTTTCAATAATATTGCAAATTTTGCATTGTTCAAAGTCCATTAAGTTAAATGATGACAATTTATTCTAAAACTAGTAATGTTAGAACATTATCACGTCAACGTGATCTTGGTTCATAGTAATATCGGAAGAAAATGTTCTTAGTGATATTGGTTCATACTAATATAGAAATCAGTGAATTTTTTGGTGTCCATTTGGGAGTTTTGTTATAGAAGGGATACAATGCCCACTCCTTACTGATTTTTTGCTTGTGTTGTTTTTTCCAAAATTTTGATCACGTGCTTTGGTGTTGTAGTTCAAGGTTCTCATGGGCCTGGTTTTTGGATTATGACTGGATAATAGATCCAGGATCTTAGCACTTTTTATATGATCTTAAGGAATATACAGGAATTACCTTGCCTTTTAATGCAGGCTCTATGGAGAAAATGTAATATGTAATTCATTTAACTAGTTTTGCTTGATTAATGAAATTACCATAATTCTTTTTTGTAAATATTTTGAAAGAAAGAAGAAGATATATGCTAGCCGAAGTCAAATGGAAATATACTATCAACCACAAAATTAAAATTCAAGTTCATCATTGTTATACTTATGCGATTTGAAGAAAAAACAATTGTGGATCTTGAATTGGGAAAAATTGTTGGCTATTTTAGTTTTTTTAAGGAATTATCACAGTAAGAATGCAACATTATGCTAACCCATTTTTATCTACAAAGGTGTTGACTTCATGTCCCTATTTAATATTGTGCATATATTAAAGCTTGTCATATCAGAGAATATGCTTGCATATAAAAATGTTAAGTCATATATTTTGTCTATTACTTATGGGTTTGAGCAAAATTTGCGAACCGAAAACATCCTTCAAATTGGAACATGGTTTACATTTGGGCCACAAAAATACTATTAAAATAAATTAATATGAATAATATTTAAATAAATATCAACAAAATCTCTTTAAACTTGAACCAACGTTTGTTGAGCTCCAATTATATTTCATAGCTGAGAATGTTTTTCCCATAGTTAATGTGTTTCCATCACTTGATAATTATCATACTAAGTGTTGTTGTGTGAGGGATAAAGTTGTTTTCTCCCTTTCTTTTCTCTCTTCTATACTTACTTGTTTTTCCCTTTTCTTCATCCCCTCGATTATCCATTTCCGGTGCTATACTTAGTCGCATTTCTATGATTGTGAGTTACCGGGTTGGCAGACTGACATATCCTCATATCCATCTATATCCTCACATCACGAGTCTGACCGACTTAGCCAATTTTATGACCATGGGTCCCCGGGTTGGCGCTATCGAACTCTCATGCCCCGTGTTCCGTGATATACATCTTGCACCCAAAACTTCTATGATATACAATTCGACCCAGACTCCTCGAACTCACAAGATTTAGTCTACCTATGATGATTCTGACCGACCGCCCCGCCGTTCCATACTTCATCGATTCTTCACCTCATGTTTTCACAGATTCACGGGTTCATGGACTCCTGGGTTGACAAAAGTTTCAAAGAATTTTTCGCTCCCTTCCATCCATGCTACCTTCGCACCCTTCCCAATGCACATTAATTATGATTTTATTAGTGACAACTCACCACACACCTTCGAAAATATTGGCATTAATAAGAGAAAATCTCAAGGACATCTCCCATTAAAACGCATTAAACCAATATTTATGGGATATTATATTATCATCCTCCAATGTTCATTTTAAATAATATCAGGACATAATTACTGTCGCAGGTTGCAATAAAAACAAATATTCATCAAAGCATTAGATTTTATCACAGGTACCCCAGGTGCACCTCAGTCGCTTGAAGTGACTGATAGTTCAATCTACCAAATCAACCTCCCTATTGTCGAATTAGCAAAGGTGAATATTATGGGATCTAAAAAAAAAATGTGTGGATCTTAAATTGGGAAAAATTGTTGGTTATTTTAGTTTTTTTAAGGCATTATCAAGTAAGAATGCAACATTATTCTAGGCCACTATTATCTACAAAGGTGTCAATGTCATGTACCTATTTAATATTATGCATATATTAAATCTTGTCATATTTGAGAATATGCTTGCATATGAAAATGTTAAGTCATATATTTTATTTATTACTTATGGGTTTGAGAAAAATTTGCTAGCCGAAAACACCCTTCAAATTGAAACATGGTTTGCAATTGGGCCACAAAAATACTATTAAAATAAAATAATATGATTAATATTGAAATAACTATAAACAAAATCTCTTTAAACTTGAACTAGAGTTTGTCAAGCTCCAAGTATATTTCATAGCTGAGAATATTTTTCCCATATTTAATGTGTTTCTATCACTTGATAATCATCAAACTAAGTGTTGTTGTGTGAGGGATAGAGTTATTTTCTCCCTTTCTTTTCCCTCTTCTCTACTTACGTGTTTTTCCCTTTTCTTCATCACCTATATTATCCCTTTCTAGTTCTATACTTAGTCTCATTTCTATGATAGCGGGTTCCAGGGTTGCAGACTAACAGGACCTCATCTCCATATATATCCTCACATCAAAAGTCTGACCATTCGTCGTTCCTTTCCATCCTTATCCAATTTTATGACTGCGGGTTCCCGAGTTGGCGCTATAGAACTCTCATGCCCCGTGTTTCATGATCTATAATTCAACCCCTGACTCCTCGAACTCGTAAGCTTCACTCTACCTACGATGAGTCCGTCTGACCGCCCCTCCTTTCCATACTTAGTCGATTCTTCACCTCCTGTTGTCATAGATTCACGGGTTCACAGAATCTTGGGTTAACAAAAGTTTCAAAGCATTTTTCGCTCTCTTCTATCCCCACCACCTTCATTCCCTTCCCAATGTAACACACCCATGATAGGGCATAAAAAAATTGTTCTCCTTGAGAGAAAAATACCCTCATTAAGGGGTCTCTATTTCATTCTTCTCTTCGAGGGCTTTCCAGTCACGGCCTCCATGCTCCAAACTGAGCTCAAAGATGGAAAATATCCTCTTCTAAGTCCTTCGGGTTCTTCCTTTCCCCCTATACTTTCATATGATCATGAGATGTGACCATATGCCAAAACAACAGGCACTAAGACAACCCCGCACAAATTCCCCTGGAATGACAATTCTCTGAAGATCACAATCTGACAGAGTGTGTCCTTCGAGATTTTGACAGTCCTGATTCACTTTGGGATTTCGGCATTCAGAAGTTTCAAACATTCCTACTGTTTTTTCCTCCGAAGTACGTTGTACCTAGAGTTACAAATCGAGCACCACACTTCCCTTCGCAATCAACGGTTGTGATCTACTTCGAGACTCTCACCTTCGAGAATTTAAACTCTCAACTTCTCCACGCTCACTTTCTCCCAGAGAATTTCACCCAGATTCCATGATCTATTGATGCATGTCCTCCAACAAATCGATGACCCCCAACTAGTTCGGCTATTCAGTCTTTGAGAGTTTCAAAATCCTATGCACTCGTTCCTCCTGGAGTGATTTCACCCGGATACAACATATTTCTGCCACGCATCCCCTTGGATATGACGATCCGGTTTCTCTTCAGCTCTTCGGGCTTCGGGAGTTTCAAATCCTGCGCACTCGTTCCTCTCTGGAGTGATTTCACCCGAATACAACGGATTTCTGCCACGCATCCCTCTGGATCTGATGGTCCATGTTCACTTTGGGACTTCAACGATCGGGTGATTCGAACGCTCCAACAATCCATCCTCCTAGATTACATTCTTCCAGAGTCAAAGATCATGCACCATGCATCCTTCCCGATCAACAGTCATGGTTTACTTCGTGATTTCGGCATTCGGTATTTTCTACCTTTCCACACTCACTTTCTCCCAAAAGGCTTTCACCTGGATTTAATGATCTATCGACACGTGTCTCCCACGAATCGATGACTACAGATCACTTCGAGGCTTTGGGCTTTGAGAGTTTCAAAGTAATTACCAACGTAAACCTCCGGAGTGCAATCCTCTCGGAGTGTCAGATCTCTAGACACACATCCCCTACTAACAACAGTAAGGATGAACTCTGGCACTTTGGCCTTTGGGAGTTTTCGCCTATTGCCAAAGGCTTTCCTACGGAGTGACTTTTCTTCGAAGTGGTAGATATTCTAACACTTGTCCTTGTATATCAACAACTCAGGTGAACTCCGTCCTCTAGGCCTTCGGAAGGTAGAATTACTCCTAGACTGAAATCTCTCAGAGTTGGTCAGTGTCGGGCTGTCTACCTCATAGATATGACGGCCAGTATGGCTCCTGAGCATCCTCAGATCTAAGGCCAAAATTAACTTCAATACTTTAGGACTTCAAGGATTTTACCTCCCTTACGACGAAATTTCTCAATTCGTTGAACTCGTGAAGTCCGAAGGACTCAAGGGGTTAGCTCCTTCTCTCCTTCCCATATCCAACGGTCACAATGGACCTTGGCTCTTTCGAACAGATCTTGTTCATTCATCTTCCAAACAAAGGAACCTTCCCTTTTGACACTTCAATATTGATATTCTTCCTGAGATTTCGTAGCTCTGAAAGGCTTAAGATCTTTGTGCTCTTTCTCTTGAACTTAATGCTTGGAAGAATTCTTTCGCGCACCCCTTATGCTCATTCCTCAAATCTATAACTTAAGTGGTTCTCAGTCTTTGTCTGCCTCGCAGAGAGCCTATGCATACGTGCACTATCATTCCTGATCTTTAATAGAATCCTTCCTCCAAGGGACTCATAACGACTAGGAGTGTCGACATGCATACGTGAAACTATACCCAAGGCCGATGAACTCACAGTTTGTGGCTCTATCTTAAGCCACCACAGGGTGCAAGCATTTACGAGTACAAATCATGTCAAATCCATATAATTTCTTACTTTCCTAATTACACAATCAAGAATACACAAAAAGGGATACAGTATAAATAATTAAGAAAACATATCCATCCCTGGAACATTCATAGGATATCCAAATTTAATTCACAATACCACTTAAATACACAAGATATGTGATTACTTATCTATTAGGTGGTATCCAACTAAATGACTGTGGGTGTTCATCCTTTCACCCATCCATAGACTCAGATGCATTTATTCTTATCACTCTAGTCACCCTCGTGCCAAGCCATGATATCACTAGGGAACTCTCACAGTTTCTCAAGCGTTCTTTCTTTGTTTCAGCTTCTACTCGGGTTTTGTTCTCTGCAAACTTTTAGAGATTTCTTTATCTGTCATGGCCTTGGAGAGGTTTATCAGATGCTCACTCGACATCAAGCTTGCGGCCTTCCATTCATCATCCACCGGAGAGCTCCGCGCGTTCTCCTCTTTGTCTCTATCCCCCTATTTCCTTGTCTCTATTTTCTGTATATATTTTCCTAGGATGGTTCTCGACCCATCTTGTTCCTTCTGTCAGAAGGGAACTTGGGTCATCTTGGTATGCCATACCCAGTGGTACTTCAAGATGACATTTAGCAGCTAGACCATGCTTCCATTCATAGGAGTGGTTGATAATTCAACCACTGGCCCTTTCTTCATTAACTGATTTCTCTCTTTGGGATTCGAAGGAGGTTTATTATCCTAATCAAAGGGAAATTTGGGGTTATTTAATATAATGAACACTCTTATAGTTTTCACATTCTTTCCTCTAGTGATATCATGGCCAACAATTTCAAGTCTTCACCCCCACAGTCAGTTATTGGAAACTCAAACAATAATACATTTACATTGTTCCCATGCCGCAACATGGTAACCCTAATTAATGATTAACTACAAGTTGGGGGAAACAGGGGTGTTACAATACCCTCCCCCTTAAAAAGGAACATCTTCCTTGGTGTTCCTTCTCAGTAACACCTGTCATGCTTTTCTCATTCAGCCACTTCAGAAGTCTTGACCTTCTTTCTCGGTCAGGTCCTTTTTCAGACCCTTAAAATTCGTCACCTACTTTCAATAATTCTTGGACAACAAGCACATTAATCATAGTCTATAATTATAATAGTCTCATGCAAATACATTTTACTATTACATAAAATTTCTAGGAAAATTTCATAATCTAGCACAATAATTATTTGCGCAGTTTGTGGATTTGTATCCACAGGGTTGTCTTGTTATTCAGGCTCACTATTTTTCCTTGACATACCCATTGAGTACATGATACCCATCAATATTTTACAAGAACTATCAAGGTTTCATCTTCCTTGCGGTCACTCACTCTCCAGGCCCAGGCTCAAGCATCCCCTTCTCTGCTATACAATCCCTTGGGTGATCCATCTTGCCTTGCCAAGGTTTTCTCATACAGGAAGAACTACCCATCGTGTGCATGATCCCAATCAATAGTTTACAAGAACTATTAAGGTATCCTCTTCCTTGCGGTCACTCACCCTACAGGCCCAGGATCAAGCATTCCCTTCTCTGCTATACAGTCCCTCGGGTGATCCATCTTGCCTTGCCAAGGTTTTCTCACACAAAAATAATTATAGAGACTCTATCGAGACTTACAGTCGAGGCATCCCTCAGAATTTCTCTGTCGAGGTGTCCCTCTGGGTTGTTTTACCTCAACACAATATATTATAAGCGATCATGGCTTACCACGGGGTTCTCATGGCTCAACAGTAGCCATTTTTCAAGATTTTACAACTTGACAGCCTTTTGACTCAGTTAAATTTAGGGATGAAGGTTACTGTCCTTCTCCTAGCACAGAAATAGTTAGGGACGAAGGTTAATCTCCTCCTGACTCAATCATATATAGGGACAAATTTTACTCTCCTCTTGAATCATTCTCTATTTCATGCGATCAGAGTATACTCTTTTTTCACAGTTTTCCCTCAAACCCGAGAGCTCAGTTTCTGGTCTCTGCACTCTTTGCAGATCTTTCCCTTTCACATGTATCATAGGTATACATAAATTCATGAGACATCATAAAGTTTAAATTTAAATTTTTTCTTGTGAATCTATGATCCGCAAATTTCCAAATTTCACATTTTGTTCTCATATTTGTTTCGCACATAAACCATATTCATAATTATGGGTCTTTCCTCCCCGTAGCGGTTTGGATCAACATGAAATTGGTCTTTCTTATGGCTTACAATTCTGCCATATTCAAGACTCCTTTGCTTCATGCATTTCAACTTCAATCAACCAAACAAATTGTTAGTTTCTCATGCTCATACATTTTTATTGCATCTTTATAACATCATCACAATCAATTTCAGAATTGTGCATACTAACAATAAAATTCACTTTCTCAAAAATGAAATACCTTTCCTTGTAGTTTCGCTCAGTAGGCAATTGGTCTTCCTTATGGGCTTACAATACTGCCATATCCAAGACTCATTTTTTCCTGTAGTTTCAACATTCCTCAGCCAAACAAATTGTTAGTTTCCATGCACATTATCTTTTTAAAAGCAGACATACTAACAGTCCAAGTCATTTTCGTCTATTCAAGGATACCAAAAAAAGAGGATACATCATCCCTTACCTATGCATCATGTCAACCTACCAAAATTTTCAAAATGTAATTCAGATATCAATTGATTTTAATTAATGCACTAACATTCATGGCCACATTCATACCCAATGCACCCTTGCATTGAGTTTAAGTTTCCCATACTTTACGACAAGTACTTTTCCATGGTGTGTTGGATTTTATCCAAGATTTTCACCATATGGTTTATTTATTCTCATTCAATGTTGTAGAAGGACTATGCTTGTGGCTATAGGATGATCATGATCCCAAATCAGTACATATGACACTACAAGTTTCACATGAATGCCTTTAAGAATTCCTCCTCATTAATAACAACCCAACACTCATGGCCACCCAAATTTGGTTTTCTCTAATACCTATACAATGTAAGTAGAAATTTTGGAAGGTCCTCCTTCCTCAATGGGAAATCCATTGTATGTCCTTTATGTAAACATTCATTTCTTCAATGCATTCCATGCAATGTGCTAACTATGAGCACCTTTATTCCCATAGAACTAGTCCCCACGACCATAGTCTAACGTAGAGTGATAAAGTCTACCTTCCTTGACTGGCCCGGATGAACTCTATTTTCTCTCCATGTGATCACTATTCTTTCTGAGCTTTGTTAGCTATGAAAGGATTAAGAGCTTTGCATTCTTTCTCTTGAACTTAACTCTTGGAATAATTCTTCCATGCACCACTTACACTCATTCCTCAACTATAGAACTTAAGTGGTTCTCGGTCTCTACCTGCCTCATAGAGAGCCTGTGCATACGTGCACTATCTCTCTTGAGCTTTAACAAACTCCTTCCTCCAAGGGACTCAAAACGACTAGGAGTGTCAACATGGATACGTGAAACTGTGTCCAAGGTTGACGAACTCACAATTCATGGCTCTATCTTAAGACACCATAGGACGCAAGCATTTACAAGTATAAATCATGTCAAATCCATATAATTTCTTACTTTCCTAATTACACAATCAAGAAGAAACAAAAAGGGATATAGCATAAATTATTAAGCAAACATATCCATCCCTAGAACATTCATAGTATATCCAAATTTAATTCATAGTAACACTTAAATACATAAGATATGCAATTACTTATCTATTACACGTGGTAGCCAATTAACTAACTGTGGGTGTTCATCCTTCCACCCAACCATAGGGTCATAGGAATTCATTCTTAGCACTCTGGCCACCCCCGTGCCAAGCCATGATATCACCAGCGAAATCTCACAGTTTCTTAAGGATTCTTTCTTTGTTTTAGCCTCTACTCGGGTTTTGTTCTCTACAAACTTTTAGATATTTCTTTCTCTGTCATGGCCTTGGTGAGGTTTATCATATTCTCACTCAGAATCAAGCTCATGGCTTTCCACTCATCATCCACTGGAGAGCTCTGTGTGTTCTCCTCTCTGTCTCTGTCCCCCTATTTCCTTGTCTCTATTTTCTGTATATATTTTCCTAGGATGGTTCTCGACCCATCATGTTCCTTCTGCCAAAAGGGAACTCAGGTCAACTTCATCTGCCATACCCAGTGGTACTTTGGGCTAACATTCTGCTGATAGACCATGCTTCCATTCATGGGAGTGGTTGATAATTCAACCACTGGTCCTTTCTTCATTAACTGATTTCTCTCCTTGGGATCCGAAGGAGGTTTATTATCCTCATCAAAGGGAAATTTGGGGTTATTTGATATAATGAACGCTCTCTTATAGTTTTCACATTCTTTCCTCTAGTGATATCATGGCCAATACTTTCAAGGCTTCACCTCCACAGTCATTTATTGGCAACTAAAACAATAATACATTTACATTGTTCCCATGCCACAACATGGTAACCCTAATTAATGATTAATTACAAGTTGGGGGAAATAGGGGTGTTACACCTAATGCACATTAATTATTCTTTTATTAGTGACAACTCACCACACAGGTTCGCAAATATTGGCATTAATAAGCAAAGAGATCAAGGACATCTCCCATTAAAATGCATTAAACTAATATTTACGAGAGATTATATTATCATCCTCCAGTGTTCATTTTAAATACTATCAGGACACGATTACTGTCACAGGTTGAAATACAAAGAAATATTCATCAAAGCATTATCTTTTCTCACAGGTACCCCAGGTGCACCCCAGTGGCCTGAACTGACCAATAGTTCGATATACCAAATCAAACTCACTATTATAAAATTGGCAAAGGTGAATATTATGGGATCTGAAAATGTTTTTGTGTGGATCTTGAATTGGGAAAAATTGTTGGTTATTTTAGTTTTTTTAAGGCATTATCACAAAAAGAATGCAACATTATGCTATCTCATTGTTATCTACAAAGGTGTCAACGTCATGTCCCTATTTAATATTGTGCATATATTAAAGCTTGTCATATTTGAGAATATGCTTGCATATAAAAATGTTAAGTCATATATTTTTTGTATTACTTATGGGATTGAGAAAAATTTGCAAGCTGGAAACACCCTTCAAATTGGAACATGGTTTTCATTTAAGCCACAAAAATACTATTAAAATAAAATAATATGAATAATATTAAAATAAATATAAACAAAATCTCTTTAAACTTGAACCAGAGTTTGTCGAGCTCCAAGTATATTTCGTAGATAGTAATTTTATGACCGCGGGTTCCCAAGTTGGCGCTATCGAACTCTCATGCCCCATGTTCTGCGATATACATATTGCACCAAAAACTTTCATGATCTAAAATTCAACCACAGAATCCTCGAACTCGCAAGATTCACTCTACCTACGATGAGTCTGTCTGACCACCCCACCCTTCCATACTTAGTCGATTCTTCATGTCATGTTGTCACAGATTCGTGGGTTCACAGAGTCCCAGGTTCACAAAATTTTCAAAGAATTTTTCTCTCTCGTCCATCCCCGCCACCTTCACGCCCTTCCCAATGCACATTAATTATTCTTTTATTAGTGAAAACTCACCACATGGGTTCGAAAATATTGGCATTAATAAGCAAAACTCTTGAGGACATCTCGCATTAAAATGCATTAAACCAAGATTTACGAGAGATTATATTATCATCCTCCAGTGTTCATTTTAAATAATATCAGGACACAATTACTGTCACAGGTTGCAATACAAACAAATATTCATAAAATCATTATCTTTTCTCACAGGTTCCCCAGATGCACCTTAGTCACTTGAACTGACCGATAGTTTGTTCTATCAAATCAACCTCCCTATTATCGAATTGGCAGAGGTGAATACTATGGGATCTGGAATTGTTTTTGTGTGGATCTTGAATTGGGATTTGTTTTTGGATATTTTAGTTTTTTTAAGGCATTATCACAGTAAGAATGCAAAATTATGCTAGCCCAATGTTATCTGCAAAGGATTTGATGTCATGTCCCTGTTTAATATTGTGGATATATTAAAGCTTGTCATATTTAAGAATATGCTTTCATATAAAAATGTTAATTCATATATTTTGTCTATTGCTTATGGGTTTGATCAAAATTTGTGAGACGAAAACACCCTTCAATTTGGAACATGTTTTACATTTGGGCCACAAAAATACTATTAAAATACAATAATATGAATAATATTGAAATAAATATAATTAAAATCTCTTTAAACTTGAACCAGAATTTGTCGAGCTTCAAGTATATTTCATAGCTAAGAATTTTTTTCCCATAGTTAATGTGTTTCTATCACTTGATAATTATCAGACTAAGTGTTGTTGTGTGAGGGATAAAGTTGTTTTCTCCCTTTATTTTCCCTCTTCTATACTTACCCATTTTTCCCTTTTCTTCTTCCCCTCTATCATCCCTTTCTAGTTCTATACTTAGTCACATTTCTATGATCGTGGGTTCCCGGGTTGGCGGACTGAAAGATACTCATCATCATATATATCCTCACATCACGAGTCTAACCGACCATCGTTCCTTTCCATACTTAGCCAATTTTATGACCGTGGGTTCCCGGGTTGCGACTATCGAATTCTCATGTCCCGTGCTCTGTGATATGCATCTTGCACCCAAAACTTTTGTGATCTATAATTCAACCCTGGACTCCTCAAACTCGCAAGATTGACTGTACATACAATGAGTCCGTCTGACCACCCCACCTTTCCATACTTAGTCGATTATTCACCTCCTGTTGTCATAGATTCGCAGGTTCATGGACTCCCGGGTTCACAAAAGTTTCAAAGCATTTTTCTCTCTTGTCCATCCCTGCCACCTCTGTGCCATTCCAAATGCACATTAATTATGATTTTATTAGTGACAAATCACCACACAAGTTCAAAAAGATTGGCATTACTAAGCAAAAATCTCGAGGACATCTCCCATTAAAAGAAGTTAAGCCAATATTTACGGGAGATTATATTATCATCCTCAAGCATTCATTTTAAATACTATCCCAACACAATTATTGTCACAGGTTGTAATACAAACAAATCTTCATCAAAGCATTATCTTTCCTCACAGGTACCCCTGGTGCACCCCAATCACCTAAACTAATTGATAGTTCGATCTACCAAATCAACCTCCCTATTATCGAATTGGCAGAGGTGAATATTATGGGATGTGAATTTGTTTTTTTGTGGATCTTGAATTGGGAAAAATTGTTATTTATTTTAGTTATTTTAAGGCATTATCATAGTAATAATGCAACATTATGCTAGCCCATTGTTATCTACAAATTTGTCAACATCATGTCCCTATTTAATATTGTGCATATATTAAAGCTTATCATATTTGAGAATATGCTTGCATACAAAAATGTTAAGTCATATATTTTGTCTATTACTTATGGGTTTGAGAAAAAATTGTGAGCCGAAAACACACTTCAAATTGGAACATGGTTTTCATTTCGACCACAAAAATACTATTAAAATAAAATAACATGAATAATATTGAAATAAATATAAACGAAATCTCTTTAAACTTGAACCAGAGTTTGTCGAGCTCCAAGTATATTTCATAGCTGAGAATGTTTCTCCCATAGTTAATGTGTTTCTATTGCTTGATAGTTATCAGACTAAGTGTTCTTGTGTGAGGGATAAAGTTATTTTCTCCCTTTCTTTTCCCTCTTCTATACTACCAATTTTTCCCTTTTCTTCTTCCCCTCTATTATCCCTTTTTGGTTCTATACTTAGTCACATTTCTATGATCGCAGGTTCCCGGGTTAGCGGACTGACAGATCCTCATCTCCATCTATATCCTCACATCATGAGTCTGACTGACCATCATTCATTTCCATAATTATCCAATTTTATGACCGTGGATTCCCGGGTTGGCACTATCAAACTCTCATGCTTGTGTTTCGTGATATACATATTGCACCTAAAACTTGTGTGATCTATAATTTGACCCCAGACTCCTATACCTCGCAAGATTCACTCTACGTACGATGAGTCCATCTGACCACCCCACCTTTCCATACCTACTCGATTCTTCACCTTCTATTGTCACAGATTCGTGGGTTCACAAATGTTTCAAAGAATCTTTCTCTCCCGTCCATCCCCGCCACCTTTGCACACTTCCCAATGCACATTAATTATGATTTTATTAGTGAAAACTCATGACACAGGTTCGAAAAGATTGGCATTACTAAGCAAAAATCTCAAGGACATCTCCCATTAAAACGCGTTAAACCAATATTTACGGGAGATTATATTATCATCCTCAAGTGTTCATTTTAAATACTATCATGACACAATTATTGTCATAGGTTGCAATACAAAAAAATATTCATCAAAGAATTATCTTTCTTGACAGGTACCCCAGGTGCACCCCAATCGCCTGAACTGACCAATATTTCGATCTACCAAATCAACCTCCCTATTATCAAATTGGAAGAGGTGAATATTATGGGATGCAAATTTGTTTTTGTGTGGATCTTGAATTGGGAATTGTTTTTGGTTATTTTATCTATTTTAAGGCATTATCACAGTAAGAATGCAACATTATGATAGCCCACTATTATCTACAAAGGTGTCAATGTCATGTCCCTATTTAATATTGTTCATATATTAAAGCTTGTCATATTTGAGAATATGCTTGCATATAAAAATGTTAAGTCATATATTTTTTCTATTACTTACGGGTTTGAGAAAAATTTGTGAGCCGAAAACACCCTTCTAATTGGAACATGGTTTGCATTTGGGCCACAAAAATACTATTAAAATAAAATAACAGGAATAATATTGAAACAAATATAAACAAAATCTCTTTAAACTTGAACCAGAGTTTGTCGAGCTCCAAGTATATTTCATAGCTGAGAATGTTTTTCCCATAGTTAATGTGTTTCTATCACTTGATAATTATTAGACTAAGTGTTGTTGTGTGAGGGATAAAGTTCTTTTCTCCCTTTCTTTTCCCTCTTCTATAATTACCTGTTTTTCCATTTTCTTCTTCCCCTCTATTATCCCTTTTTGGTTCTATACTTAGTCGCATTTCTATGATCATGGGTTCCCAGGTTGGAGAACTGATAGATCATCATCTCCATATATATCCTCACATCATGAATCTGACCGAACATCATTCCTTTCCATACTTAGACAATTTTATGACTGCGGGTTCCTGGGTTGGCACTATCGAACTCTCATGCCCTATGTTTCGTGATATACATATTGTACCCAAAAATTTTGTGATCTACAATTCAACCCCAGACTCCTCGAACTCACAGGATTCACTCTACCTATGATGAGTCTGTCTAATTGCCCTTACTTTCCATACTTAATCGATTCTTCACTTCCTATTGTCACGGATTCGTGGGTTCACGGACTCCCAGGTTCACAAATGTTTCAAAGAATTTTTCACTCCCATCCATCCCTGCCACCTTCGCACCCTTCCCAATGCACATTAATTATGAATTATTAGTGACAAATGAACACATGGGTTCAGAAATATTGGAATTAGTAAGATAAAGACTCGAGGACATCTTTCATTAAAACACATTAAACCACGATTTATGGGAGATTATGTTATCATCCTCAAGCGTTCATTTTAAATACTATCAGGACACAATCATTGTCACGGGTTGCAATACAAACAAATATTCATCAAAGAATTAGCCTTTCTCATAGGTACCCCAGATGCACCCAGTCGCCTAAACTGACCGACAGTTTGATCTACCAAATCAACTTCCCTATTGTAAAATTGGTAGAGGTGAATATTATGGGTCTGAAATGTTTTTTTTGTGGATCTTAAATTGGGAAAAATTATTGGTTATTTTAGTTTTTTTAAGGAATTATTCCCCGCCTTTCCATACTTTGTCGATTCTTCACCTCTTGTTGTCATAGATTCACGGGTTCACGGACTCCCAGGTTCACAAAAGTTTCAAAGCATTTTTGGCTCTCATCCATCCTCGCCACCTTCATGCCCTTCCCAATGCACATAAATTGTGCTTTTATTAGTGACAACTCACCACACAGGTTCAAAAATATTGGCATTAATAATAAAAAAGCTCAAGGATATCTCCCATTAAAACACATTAAACAAAGATTTACGGGAGATTATATTATCATCCCCCAACGTTCATTTTAAATACTATCAGGAGAAAATGAACATTCTCATCACCTTATGGATGGAGCTCAAAAACATTTATGTGGAGATACATTGAATATTTTCGAGAGAAAGGCCCGGAGTTTTCAGTGGTCCAGAGATTATTATTACTACTAATCCATTTCTTCCCAGAAGGAAGTTATCTAGAGGTATGAAATTGCGCGAGAAGGTTCTGTCCCTGATGGTTTTGACTATAAGGAGTTAGTCACCTGGTGCACCGATAATTATATTCTGAGCCAGTGGATTATCCAGCTGTGGGACCATTCCGGAGTCTCCCTACCGCCTCAAGTATTTCAAAAGATGTTAATACTTCTCGAGCCAACACTTACTTTCAAGGGAGAGGATTGCAGGGAGTTCTTAAAGAAGCATGATAATGAATTGGGCCTCTTACCAGAATTATTAGAGGACCCAATGGCCGTCCACAAGGACATCACCAGATTACAGGTTAGTGCATTAAAAAACCCTTTCCGATAAATTGCATGGATTTTCAAGAGGCTAACGGGACAAGAAAGTACAATCAACATATCTTAGATGATTCTGTATGTTTTATATCTTATAGTGAAGGAAAAATCCATCTTTGATTGGGGTAAGTTTATTTCCATTGAAATCTCTTCCTAATTATCGCAATACAAAAGGAAGAAGAAATTATTTATGTCATCTTATTTAACTTTGGTGATAGCGCATTGTTGTCCATTCCCCAGATTATCTCTGTGTAAGAAGGTAAACTACGAATTTGACTTAGTAACCTTTTGGTATCAGACATTATGGAGACACAAGGCCTTCCAACATTGTTATAAAGTCTTTAATGATTTTGTGTTAGTTTTGAAAGGGTTGATATTTGGAAAGGATTTTCCCCGGATGTCTGACCAGGCGAGCAAGTTCTTGGATAGGAAGGGGACACTGGAACAAATGGGGAACTATAATGTTATAAGGATTTTTGGATCCAAAGAAAATACTTCATTCCTTCCATGTCACATATCTGATACAATGTTTGTTGCTGAACTAGCAAGGCAATACAGCTACTAGTTGCATGTTTTCCATGAAAAGAGAAAAATGAAATTCATGCCTCTGCCTTGGAAAGTCGGGGATTTCATATTCAAGAATATGAACAAGATTGATGCATTCGCGGGCCACTTCCATAACCTCAATTTGAAATATGTTGAAAAAATAAAAGGGTTCAAGCCTAATGGTATTTTTGTAGAACACCTATTGGTTGTGGGTTTCAACAATTATTTCATTAACGCAATCATGAATGAAGATGAATATAATGCCTCAGGAATTCCTTCTCATGACACTAGTGACCTGGAGACAATAATCAACACCAATGAGGCGTACAAGTAGAGATGAAAATATCTGGGTGAGAAAAGTGCCCAATCCCTGGCTGTCACACCCAAGACTACAACATCTCAGATCAGTGCTCCGATGACCTACCCAAGTAATAAAGTCACACACAGTTCTTCAAGAAGAGGAGGAGATAAGAACCCTCCCTCCATAAAAATTGAAGGTTCTCATAAACTTACCGTGAGGAAGAAATGAAAAAACATTGTGCAAGAAGAGGAGGGACCGAGGGGGGAAAGTGATATCCACAATATCTCCCTTGAAGATATGGAACTATAAATTGACATCGAGAAAGTGTTCCCCAATGATGACCAGCTAGAGAGACTTGCTCCCTAGAACCCTTAGATGGAAATAATTGGGACCGAGACCTTCGATGAGGAAGAGTCTTTTTCATTTCAGAGTGTTGTTTTTGACAACGAATCCAAAAATTTGATTATTGAAAAAAGAGATGTAAAGAATAAGAAGGGGAAATCTCGTTCAAAGATTAACCTAAGGAAAATGCAGCCTTCCCAAATCTCCCATATACACCAAGCAACTAGATATGCTCTAGAAAACTCTATTGATGGCCTTGAAGTGGAGAATGTTAGGTTAAAGGAACGAATCAAAAAATTGGAGGGAGCTATAATTCCCTTTCCAATGTTGTCTAGTCCTTTAGAAATGATCAGGCCTACCACACCTGTAGCAAAGTTAAAAGGATCAACAAGCCTTCTCACATCAGCCCAAGACTATGTGTAAAAGAATGGAATTAATAACAGAAGCTTGGGAGATTTCAAAGAGTATGGTCTCTTTTGGAACAAGAGCACATGCTTTTCATGAATATCTGCAAGTAGATTTGAAAAAAAATCAAGGTTTCTACCTCGATGCAGTTGTACCATTTGGTGTTAAAGTTACTAGTATGAAGGAATTGAGAAGAAGAGAGGAGGATATCCCTTCCCTGAATCGAATAAAGAAACTAAATGCATGCTAGAAGGAAAAGGTAAGAAACCTGAATGGTATCGTTCAAGCATGCAAACATGCCATAACTAGAAGAGATAAACTATTCAAGAAGCTAAATGATATAGATCTAGTTGGCAACACCAATGAAGTCCAAGACCTGGAATTTATACTCAAATCGTTGTTTTTAACCAAGAAATCATTTGATGAACAAGTTGAGATCTTTAAAGGGTTGTCATTTGAAATATTCTATGGCATTCTTGAATATGGTGAAGATGATGTGGAAAACTAGCTAGTTGATTATTTGGTTAAAAACCAAGATATTGAAGAAGCATTGCGCAACATCTATAATTATCTAACGGACTTGGAAAGTGAACTCTTTAGTATAAAAATATAGCATGAAATCAACATGGTGCCCATGAGGAGCTACATCGAGGAGTGGTTCAAAAAGGTTGTTGACAAGCTTACCAATGAAGGGCAAAGGATGGTTGAGATGGTTCCCATAACCGTCGAGGAAACCATAAAAGGAAATCAGCGAGAAAATGACAAGGAATGAGATACCATCATAGTAAGTTCATACTGATCACATTCTTATGTCTTTGTCAATCTCTTCATCTAGTTACTCTACCTATTTAAATAGAAAGGTTTAACCCAGGACTGACAATTTTCTATTTCTTCTTGCCATGTCTTGTTGTCTTCCACCGCCCACTTTATTCTTTCTACAAGCTTCATTCTTATACATATTTTCTTTATGGTCCACAGGAGTCCCAATCCCAGTCATTATGACAAACACAATTAAATTTCAGAGAATATGTACTGAACTATATATTTTTTAGAAATTCAAAGAGATCTATTTTGGGAATAATCTCGATTGTATTTTGTAACCCACTTTATCTGAAAATAAAATATTTGAGGTTGTTGTATCCTTATCTTTTTTGAGCTGCCCATGTATCATAGTGTCAAAGTTCTCTTGTACATGCTTATCATTTTCTTTTAATTTTTATGTGATCAGATAACATTAGCCCTACTATGATGGATGTGAGAAAGTTCTATTTATTTACTTTGCATATACGAATGAATGTGTCTCCTAGTCCATTTACAAGAATTCTCTTTTTACAATAAAATAAAATAAAAAATTCCATTTTCTGTTATATCTATTTTACTTTCATTTGAGGGACTTCTTTAAAGGTCCCACATTTTACAAATTTATGGTGTTTTCTAATGTTTAACATTGTTTGATTGAATTTTTGTAATCTTAAAAAAAGTTTAAATCATTTTCGTGACTACATATTAGTTTACATGTTGAGTGCAAATTTATGGTGTTTTCCAATTTTTAATATTTTTTTATTTAAATTTATATTTTTTTGTTAAATTATATCATTTTCCTGTACAACTATTGATATATGAATTGAACCTCTTTATACAAGAATTTAAGAGGATCTTTGATCCATAATTAAAAATGCACGATTGGGTTTTCTTTTTTCCTGCCCAATACTTCCATTTAAATAAAAGATACTCTATTGTGGCATCTGCAGCTTTCTCTCCTTACATTTTACATGCAAGGATAATTTTTGATAGGGTGTCAAATTCAAATATAAAATTTTGTTGAGCATGTTTCCAACATATTCCAACACGTGTGACTTTATAAATGACATAGTTTGGTGGCCACTAGCCCTCTAACAAAGACAACAAATCAATGGAAATATACAACATGGAAACTTAGTCTATTATTTAGCAGGGACTACACTACCATGAAACACTTGTTTTAGTAAGGGATATATATTATTTTAGTAAGGAAAAGATCAATGATGTAGTGTAGAATGGAAAATAACTATGACATAATATAGTTGAGAAAATAGTAATAGTGTACTTGGTATGTCTAGAGGGTCTATAGTCTCGTATACATGGTAATGTGAGAAACTTATATTAGCTATAATGTTATATCAACATTATAATGCTTATATATTTGTTCTATAATTTTACAATTTTGTAATTTTTTTGTGTTTGAAATATTATTTTATAAGAGATAAATAGAGTTAAAAAAAGCACTTCAAAATTTAAATTTTTTATTTTTTACTCTTTTTTAAATTTTAAAATGGAGAAAATAAACACATCGTCATCAATATTTGTTGGTAATTCCAAGTTTTAGTTTTTATGGATCATTTTTTTATTAAACTTAAGAGAACAAAGAATTTAAAATCGACTCACAACACTTGGAGGCCGAGGAAGCAAAGACAAGTTTCGTTAAAAATGGTTGGAGCTAAACTCAACTAATCACCGCAACTAATTATCCATTATTCTAAGTCTCCCCTTTAATGGAGAAATGATTGACATCCACACCTAACATCTCTCTAAATAGTTCAAGTTTATCTTCTCGAGAGGCTTAGTGAAAATATCAGCAACATTTTCACTTGTATTACAATACATTAAAGAAATGTCATTAGACTGCATCTTTTCTCGAAAAAAATGGAATTGAGTATCAAAATGCTTTGTCCTTGAATGATAAACTAGATTATTTTCCAACTTGATCGAGCTCTGGTTATCAAATTTGATTATCATAGCTTTCCTTTGTTCTTCTCCAACATCTTAAAGTAGTCTTCTCAACCAAACATCTTAACAAGTTGTTGCACACAATGCTTTATATTCAGCCTCAATGGATGAAAAAGATACAGTAGGTTGCTTCTTACTGCTCCATGAAACAATCCCAGATCCAATGCCAAAGGCATAACCTATAGTAGATCTTTGATCATCCTAATTGCCAACCCAATCTGAATTTGAGTAACATGTCAGCTCAACATCGAATGAATCAATACATTTAATACCATAATCAATTGTGCATTTGATATACCTGAGTGCCCATTTCGATGCGTTCCAATGGATTTCTATAGGTTTAGCCATAAACTGACTTAACACACTAATAGTGTATGCTATGTCAGGTCTGGTTGTAGTGAGATAATTCAAGCTTCCCACCATTTGTCTATACACAGTATAATTTACCTCCTTCAAACCATCATCACAGTAAAGTTTCATGTTCTGCTGCATTGGAACATAAGAAACTTTACACCAATCCATTTAAAACTACTTAAGTACTTCTCTGACATATTTACCTTGAGACACAAAGGTTTGACCAGCATTTCTCGAGACTTCAATACCGAGACAATAATGTAACTCACCAAGATCTTTCATTTCAAATACCTATGACATATGCTTCTTAATTCCACTAATCATTTTTTTTTGAATTTCTTGTAATAGTTGAATTATCAACATATAAGGAAACCAATACAACATGCCCCTTTTCATCAAACTTGGTATACATATTTGGATCACTTTTTCTCCTCATCAAACCCTGCTGAATAAAGAAGGAATCTATCTTATCATACCATGACCTAGGTGCTTGTTTCATTCCATACAATGCTTTCTTTAATTTACACACTAAATGTTCGTGACCATTTTTCACAAACCCCTCTGTTTGAGTAAGGTAAACCTCCTCCTTTAACTCACCATTCATAAAATCAAACTTTACATCTAATTGGTGAAGCTTCCAATGATGTTTTGTAGCTAATGCAATTAGCATTATTATAGTGTTTAATTTATCTATTAGTGCAAATGTTTATTCATAATAAATTCCATCTTTCTGTGAATACCATTTTGCCACCAATCTGGATTTATATTTATCTATACTACCATATGCTTTGAATTTAGGTTTGTATATCCATTTACATCCTATGGGATTTTTATCTTTAGGAAATTCAGTGAATTCCCAAGTTTTGTTTTTCATTATAGAGTCATATTATTCCTCCATTGCTTTTCTCCACTCTTCATGTTCATTAGCTTCATTAAAAATCATGGGTTCTATGACATTTTAAATATTACTCATTAGGGCATAATATCTATACTTTTCAGGTGGACGAACCTGTTGTGAAGATATTCTCAATTGGTTGGTGAATTCTTCTCCATTTTGTGAAGATTCTTCTTCACTACTGGATGTATCCATGTCACTGGGTGCCTTTTCCTGTTGTTGCTTCTCTTCTTTGACCTCCTCATCTTCAAGAAGTACATGCCTGCATCCCTCATGATTGTTGTCTTCATTGTTTCCTTCTTCCTATTCATGGAAGATTACATCTCTACTTGCAAACACTTTGTGAGTAGATGGATCAAATAGTTTATATGCTTTAAATTCTGAACAATACACTATAAAAATACATTTGATAGCTTTAGCATCAAGCTTATTCATATTCTCCATTGGAATATGTGCAAAGGCCTTACACCCAAATATCCTCAAATTATTAACTACTGGTTTAGAATTATACAAGGCTTCGAAAGGAGTTTTATGATCAAGACACCTTGTTGGACTTCTATTATTTAAATAAACAACAGTGCTAATGGACTCATCCCAAAAATAATTTGAGAGATTCTTACCTTTCATCATACTTCATGCACACTCCACCAGAGTTATTTTTTTCCTTTTTCCAAGTTCGTTTTGTTGTGGAGTGTGGGGTATTGTAAATTGTTGTACTATTCCATGATCTTTTCAATACTTGATGAAGTTTCCCAATTTGTACTCTCCCCCTTGATCTGAGTGAATGATTTTGATGGGTTTTCATGTTTTCTTCTCCACCCTATTTTTAAATTCTTTGAAGTATTAAAAAACATCACTCTTTTTCCTAAGGAAATAAACCCATGTGTATCTTGTGCAGTCATCAATAAATAACAAAAAATAGTAAGCACCTCCTAGAGACCTTGTCTACATTGGTCCACAAACATCAGTGTGCACACGTTCTAATAGATCTCTTTTTCTCCAATCAGGATTAGATCGGAATTCATCTTTGTGCATCTTTCCTAATGCACAACCTTCACAAGAAACATACTCATTCTTCAACATAAGGAGTCCTTCAACCATACTTTTGTTTTGTAATAACAACAAATCATGATAATTGATGTGACCATACCTTTGGTGCCAAAGAATTTTTGTAGGCATAGTTGGAGAAGTCAATTCTTGATGATTCTTGTTGATGACATCAAGTTTGTACACACATCCATTATTAAACTTTGATAATAAACACTTCTAGTTCAATATCCACTATCCATGCCACCCAAACCACATTGAATTTGCATAAGCATCACATACTATCTAATCGGGATGAAACTCATCCCAATTGTCATCAGGTCATGCAGAGCTTAAACAAAAAATGTAGACGGACTTATCACAACTTGAAAAAGTTTATACATGAAAGAAATAAATACATTGGTATACATCCTTCTACACCTCTAAGTTGTACGACCGATCATCATGAGGTGAAAGGGATCCCGACCAAGAAACACAAAATCACATATTACAACCTAAAAAGAAATGTGCGTACACAAGACGATCGCATTTTCACATTTCCTACTGAAGAAAACCATCACATGTCCAATGAAAAAGAACATCGTTGTTTGCACCATCAATATGGTGAGGAGGAAATGCTCATAGCAAATGTCGATTCCACCTTTAACATGGTTTGTCAACAAGGGAAACTAGTTTTGACTGACAACCATAATATAACCTTACCCCTTGTTGAAAAAATAGTTATGTGGGAGAAACAAGTGCAACTACATATCCCACAATGGTCATGATATTGACCGAGAGAGAAAAATAACATATCTCATCCTAGAGCCAACAACATTCACTTCTAGCATTGAAAACCAACTAACACTTACTACACATCCTTGTCTAGGAAAGAGAGATGCAAAATAGATCTATATGAAACAAATTAAATAAACTCCTTCCATTGCATGTGCGATTTGCGAGGAATTGAACATTGCAAAAAACACTAAGTCTTTCACCCCTAAATTGAAAAAAGAATACCTCGGCTTGACACTAAATGATAGACCATTTTCCACTACCAATATGTGTCTTCCATGCAAACGATCACTTGAAAATGGAAAATCGTCGCACTTTGCAACTCCCAACCAAATAAGATGTAACAGACCACTACCAGAGGTCATCAATATATCTCTATATGCAACTTTATCAAATTGGGCAGTAGAATGAGTAGTATCAATACCATTGCTTAGATTAGACATGTATAAGATACTCCATATTCAAGCTCTTATGCTATTACTACTACCATATATGAATGTTTTTCCTATAAGAAGGCGTGTATATACCGTATGAGTTTGTATACCATAGGAATTATGGGAAATCAATAGCCCATCTTATACATAGGAATAGGCATATCAATAATCTATGGAGTTAGTAATAAGCTTCAATATGGATCTTATTAGTATGTGTAATGAAAAAACTGTTTAGATAAGTATGGGCTTACTAAGCTCTTAGGTTGGACTAGTAGTAAATTATAACAAAAGGCATATGTAACCTATGAGATCATTGCATACACTATCCAATACAAGCAATGGATATGAGATTCAATATTAGTGATAGGTAACAACTTGGTATTGAGATTATCCTTGTAAATGAATGATGCAAGTAATACATAATCAAAGTAACATAGGTTTGTATAGAGCTTACTAAGTAGATACTTAATCAAACATGTACATTAAACATATTCAGAAACAAGGTATTACAGTGTATTCAACAGAGAGTCATAACCCCATTGTGTAGTTAATATTAGTAATCAATACTACTCATATTACATAGATTTAAGTATTCAATGTGTATCACTGTGCTAGTCCATGTAACTAATGGTAATGAAACCAATACTATTTAACATATAGGATGATCAACTTATTCCAATAAACTATACACAGCTAAAGCTAATTTAATACCTAAGTTGTTTACACACATGGATTGATTATGCTTATTAACCATGTTTCAACCATTGTAAGATATGTCATAGCCCATTCGATAAAGGAAACACATACTATTTTACCAGTATTAACTATGTATAATCGATTACGAGAATACATACTCCTGTATCCAATAGGTTCTAAGATTATATGGACCTGTATTAGACTCGAGTAAAGTGTAGGATATGACTATATCTCCAATCCCACATGAGTTATAACATCATGATTATTCCCTAAGTAATGATAGAAGAAACATGGAATCTTCATTAAACGCAATGATACTAGTATGATTGACCTTTTCCCTTACTTGCTTGAATACAAACTATGTTATAGATCTCATATTAGTGTAATATGAATTCTTAAAATAAAAAAAATGAATTGATCTAGGTGGATATCGGTGGCCACCCACCTTTTTCGACTGGCTCAAAACAGTTTTCTGACAATTTTGACAATTTACTATTTTTAGCAGGTTTTAAATTCTGGGACCATTTTGAGGGCCTAAATGAATGTTTTTTGAGATCGATTTTCTCAATGATAGTAGAAAGAATTATTGAGAACCAAAATTAATCTCTTTGACGATACCTTTCGAACGAGCTATCATACGCCTAATACAAAGATTGCATGCAAAAGTTACGACCCCAAGAAGTTGATGTACTAACTTACCCAAACGGGGCCCACATGACTTTTGATGCTTCATCTCCTAGGGTTAGGATTTTGGATGTCTAGGGTTTTTGGAATTCTTGTTTATTGTAAAAGGGAAATCGAAGCCTCATTGTAATCATCCTTTTGTGAATGTGAGTAGCTGTCACATCTTTTCTGAGAGATAAGCCGCCACCATTCTAGCGAGTCTTTCACTCTGTATTTTTACAGTCTCTGTACATTACTTTCATTAATATAAATCATGTATTAATATAAATATGTGTTTATGGTTTCATATTTGATACATTTATGTTATATTATTGAATATATGCGATATCTCTATTCATTTCTTTATTATATCTCCGCTCTTATTTCGTGCAGAAAATAAACTGGATCAGTAGTATCAGAGTAGGCTTCTCTTGATTGTTTTTTCAGTGCATGTCCCCGATGATGTCCGAGTATATAAATTTAGGTCTCAAGCTTGTCTCTCTTGAAGAAAATCTCTCTTGCACACCCAATAAATCCTTAATGGCAGAAGAAAAGAAAAACGACGAAGCAGCCGATCCTATCAATTTGTTTCTTGAGCAAGTTCTCACGTGACAGAGGGACGAAATGATGGAGAATTTTGCCCAAATACTTAAACTACTGTTGATAGCATCAGGCGCATATTCATCAAGTAACCACTTTAGAAGCACCTCGCCTTTCAAGGTACAAGTTAATTATGATATTCCTGTATTTGAAGGACAGATAGATGAAAAAGCACTAGAAAAATGGTTAACTCTTCTAGAAGGTTATTTCTCTGTTCACAATTTTTTCGACAAAGAAAAGATCACCTTCACACTCCTTAAACTTATCCCTGATGTCAAACATTGGTGGGAAAATTACTGGAAGAAAATTTCCACAAAGGAGTCTGGAATATATGGGGTCGATCCCACTTGGGATTTTTTTGTGGATGTGGTAAAGGAACAATATTACCTTGTTGACAACTATGGGGACCAGTACATGAGATGGACCACACTGTGGTAAGAGAGGGGCCAAGAAGTTTCGGATTTCACCAATACCTTCCATACCTTGCGCACCAAGCTGGGTATCAAATAATACAAGCGAAATTTGGTTCTAAAATACCAGAGGCTCTACATAGATACATCCAGACTGAAATGGATTTTCTGGACATCTCATCACTTGCTGCCGCTTATCGATATGCTATTGAAATTGAGCAGAAATTTAAGAACCATAACAAACAGGAATTCAGGTCTGCAAATCTGCAACAACCAAAGTACGACAAAGACGACCCTAACAAACAGTCTCCTGAAAACCAGTCAAAGACATAGGAAAAGAAGGGTCACGAGAAGACAAAGAAGGACACTGAATAATGGTGTGATTTCCAAAAACGACCCTGCAAAACACCGATGAATGTCTCTCAAGACAATCATTGGATTCTGAGATCAAAGACAAAGAGCTGAACCCTAATTCAGAATCTGATTATGAAAATACTGGTAAAGGACAGATCATTGACGTAGACCCTGCTGCTATTGTCACGACCGCAATGATTCAACCAGAAGAACCAACAGATCCTGAAGAGGGGGAGCACCTTTTTCATTCATAGATGTGGGTGAAGGGGACCTTGCTACATTTTATTGTTGATAGCGAAATCCAGAAAAACCTCATCTCAGCAGAGGTCGTTAAACAGTTGGTATTGTCGACAACACCACACCCGCAACCATACAACATCGGGTGGCTTCGGCAAGGACACGATCACTGTGTCAGCCAATAGTGTTGATTATCATAGGACATCAAACCCTTCAAGGATGAGGTATTATGTGATGTTTCCCCACTGGATGTCTGAAATGTTCTCTTGGGCCAACCATATATGTGGAGATTCCATGTTGTTTGTGAGTCTCAACCCCGTAGTGTCATTATTATTTTGGGGGGTCATCTCTACAAAATATCAGAGGTAGTTCCAACTATTGTTCCATCTAAAAAGTGTCGCAAGGTAGTATCTCGTACTGCAAAATTCATCTTCTTCACAATTTGTTCAAGAGGGGAACAAAAGGACACTGCAACCACTACAGCCTTCCCCCCTGCACCTTCTATCCAACAAAATCAGGTCGACAAGGTTGCAAAAAAACATAAAGATTCCTTCAGCACACCTTCCTCTCATGTAGCTCGAATTTTTGAACAACCTCATCTTCAACAGGTTCATGATAGACTTCCATAAACTAAGCAGCGTGACGTCTCTAGCAATACAAGAAGCTCACCAAGATGTAGATCCAACAAATGTTTTTCCCTCTACCCCGAGAACTCAATGAAATAGGTACCATTTCTTCCTAAGGAGGGAGTATTGGTCTAGGTGGATATTAGTGGCCACCCACCTTTTCCAACTGGCTCAAAATAGTTTTCTGGCAATTTTGACAATTTACTATTTTTAGCAGGTTTTAATTTCCAGGGCCATTTTGAGGGCCTAAACGAAGGTTTTTCTAGATAGAGGTTCACAATGATATCCAAAGGAATGATTGAGCCCTCAAAATGAGTCTCCTTGATTATACCTTTCCAACGAGCTATCACACGCCTAAAACGAAGATCATATGCAAACGTTACGACCCCGGGAAGTTGATGTACTAACTTACCCAAACGGGGCCCACATGAATTTTGATGCTTCATCTCCTAGGATTAGGTTTTGGATGTCTAGAAGGTTATTTATTTGTTCACAATTTTTTCGACAAAGAAAATATCACCTTTACACTCCTTAAAGATTTCCCTCATGTCAAACATTAGTGGGAAACTTACTAGGAGCAAAGTTCCATAGTGGAGTTTGAAATATATGGGGCTGATCCCACTTGGTATTTTTTTGTGGATACGGTAAATGAACAATATTACCCTATTGGAAACAATGAGGACCAATACATGAGATGGACCACAATACGGAAAGAGAGGGGCCAAGCAGTTCCAGAGTTCACCAATACCTTTCATACCTTGCACACCAAGCTGGGTATCAAAGACTCCAAGTGACATTTGGTTCTAAAATATCTCGTGGCTCTACAAAGATACATTTAGATTGAAATGAATTTTCTGGACATCTCATCACTCAGTGCTGCTTATTGATATGTTGTTAAAATTGAGCAGAAATTTAAGCACCAGAACAAACGAGAATTTGGGTCTGCAAATCCGCAACAACCAAAGTACGACAAAGATGGCCCTAACAAACAGTCTCTCGAAAACCAGTCCAAGACACAGGAAAAGAAGGGTCACAGGAAGACAAACAAGGACACCAGAAAATGGTGTGATTTCTACAAAATCCCCTGGAACAAAACCTATGAATGTCATTCAAAACAGTCATTGGTGGTCGAGATCAAAGACAAAGAGCTGAACCCTGATTCAGAATCTGATTCTGAAAATACTGGTAAAGGACAGATCATTGACGCAGACCCCACTGCTATTGTCGTGAATGAAACAATTCAACTAGAAGAACCAACAGATCCTGAAGAGGGGGAGCACATTTTTCATTCACAGATGTGGGTGAAGAGGACCCTACTACATTTTATTGTAGATAGCGGAATCCAAAAAAACCTCATCTCAATAGAGGTCGTCAAATAGTTGGGATTGTCGACAACAGCACACCCGCAACCATACAAAATCAAGTGGCTTTGGAAATGATGAGATATCTATGTCATCCAACAGTGTCGATTATCATATGGAATCCAACCCTTCAAGGATGAGGTATTATGTGCTATTGCCCCACTAGATGTATGTGATGTTCTCTTGGGCCAACCATATATGTGGAGATGCCATGTTGTTTATGAGTCTCGACCCCATAGTGTCATTGTTACTTTGGGGGGTCATATCTATAGAATACCAGAGGTAGTTCCAACTATTGTTCCACCTAAAAAGTGTTGCAAGGTAGTATCTCATACTGCAAAATTTAACTTCTTCAAAATCTGTTCAAAATGGGAACAGAAGAACACTGCAACAACTACAGCCTCGCCCACTGCACCTTCTATCTAAGAGAAGAAGGTCGAAAAGTTTGCAACAAAGAAAAAATATTCCTTCTTCACACCTTCTTGTCATGTATCTTGACTTGTTGAATAGCCTCATCTTCAACAGGTTCATAACATACTTCCACAAACTAAGGAACACAACATCTCCAACAACACAAGCAGCTCACCAAGATGCAGATCCAGCAAATGCTTTTCCCTCTCCCCCGAGAAATCAACGCAATGGAGAAAATTTCCTTTTAAGGAGGGAGGATTGATCTAGATGGATATCGGTGGCCACCCACCTTTTTCGACTGGCTCAAAATAGTTTTTTGGCAATTTTGGCAATTTACTATTTTTAGCAGGTTTTAACTTCCGGGGCCATTTTGAGGGCCTAAATGAAGGTTTTTTGATATATAGGTTCTCAATTATATTCAAAAGTATGATTGATCCCCTAAACTAAATCTCCTTGACGATACCTTTCCAACGAGCTATCATATGCCTAAAATGGAGATCGTATGCAAAAGTTACGACCCCGAGAAGTTGATGTACTAACTTACCCAAACAGGGCACACATGACTTTCGACGCTTCATATCCTAGGGTTAGGTTTTTGGATGTATAGGGTTTTTGGCATTCCCGTTTATTGTAAAAATTCCTTTGGAGCCTCATTGTAATCATCTTCTTTCGAATGCGAGTAGCCGTCACATCTCTTTTTAGAGATAAGCTGTCACCATTCTAGCGAGTCTTTCACTCTGTATTTTTACAGTCTCTGTACATTTATTTCATTACTAAAAATCATGTATTAATTTATATCTGTGTTTATGGTTGCATATATGATACATTTATGTTATATTATTGAATATATGCGATATCCCTGTTCATTTCTTTATTATATCTCCGCTCTCATTTCATGCCGAAAATTATCCGGATAAGTGGTATCAGAGCAGGCTGGTCTTGATCATTTTTTTCGTGCATGTCCCCAACGAGGTTCGATTATAGAAAGTTGAGTCTCAAGCTTGTCTCTCTTGAATAAAATTGCTCTCACAGACCCAAGAAACCCTCAATGGCGGAAGAAAATAAAAACGACGGAGCAGACGATCCTATCAATCTGTTAATTGAGTAAGCTCACAGACGATAGAGGGACGATATGATGGAGAATTTTTCCCACATCCTTGAACACCTGTGGATAGCATCAGGCGCATATTCATCAAGCGTCCACTTTGGAGGCACCTCACTTTTCAAGGTACAAGTTAATTTTTATATTCCTGTATTTGAAGGATAGATAGATGCAGAAGCCCTTGAAAAATGGTTAACTCTGCTAGAAGGTTATTTCTGTGTTCACAATTTTTTTGAAAAAGAAAAAATCACCTTCTCACTCCTTAAATCTCTCCCTCATGTAAAACATTGGTGGGAAATTTACTCGATGCAAATTTACATAGAGGATTTTGGAATATATGAGGCTAATCCCACTTGGGATTTTTTTGTGGATGCGAT
>SNQJ01S0020489.1:66728-83772 GCA_010110895.2 Picea sitchensis
TGCAAATCTGCAACAACCAAAGTACGACAAAAACGGCTCTAACAAACAGTCTCCCAAAAAACAGTCCAAGACACAGGAAAAGAAGGGTCACGGGAAGACAAAGAAGGACACCAGAAAATGGTGTGATTTTCAAAAAATCCCCTTGCACAAAACCGATGAATGTCTCTCAAAACAGTCATTGGTGGCCGAGATCAAAGACAAAGAGCCGAACCTTGATTCAGAATCTGATTATGAAAATACCGGTAAATGATAGATCATTGACGCAGACCCCACTGCTATTGTCGTGATCACAACAATTCAACCAGAAGACCCAATAGATCCTGAAGAGGTGGAGCTCCTTTTTCATTCACAAATGTGGGTGAAGGGGACCCCACTTCATTTTATTGTTGATAGCGGAAGCTAGAAAAACCTCATCTCAGTAGAGGTCATCAAACAATTGGGATTGTCGACAACACCACACCCGCAACCATACAACATCAGGTGCTTTGGCAAGGATGAGATCTTTGTGTCATCCAACAGTGTCGATTATCATACGACATCCAACCCTTCAAGGATGAGGTATTATGTGATGTTTCCCCACTGGATGTCTATGATGTTCTCTTGGGCCAACCATATATGTGGAGAAAACATGCTATTTATGAGTCTCAACCCTGTAGTGTCATTTTTACTTTGGGGGGTCATCTCTACAGAATACCAGAGGTAGTTCCAATTATTTTTCCACCTAAAAAGTGTCGCAAGGTAGAATCTCATATTGCAAAATTCAGCTTCTTCACAATCTGTTCAAAAGGGGAACATAAGGACATTGCAACCACTACAACTTTGTCCCCCACACCTTCTATCCAACAGAAGCAGGTCGAAAAGATTGCAGAAAAGCATAGAGATCCCTTCTGCACACCTTCCTCTCATGTAGCTTGACTTGTTTGACAACCTCAACTTCAACAGGTTTATGACAGACTTCCACAAACTTCAATACAAGAAGCTCACCAAGATGTAGATCCAAAAAATGTTTTTTCCTCTCCCCAGGGAACTCAACGCAATGGAGACCATTTCTTCCTAAACAGGTAGGATTTATCATGGTGGATATCGGTGGCCAACCACCTTTTCTGACTCGCTCAAAACAATTTTCTGTCAATTTTGGCAATTTACTATTTTTAAAAGGTTTTAGCTTCTGAAACCATTTTGAGGGCCTAAATGAATGTTTTTCGATATTGAGTTTCTCAATGATATCTGAAGGCATTATTGCGCCCCAAAAATAAATCTCCTCGACAATACCTTTCCAACGAACTATCATACGCCTAAAACGACGATCGTATGCAAAAGTTACGACCCTGGGAAGTTGATGTCCTAACTTACCCAAACGGGGCCCACATGACTTTTGACGCTTCATCTCCTAGGGTTAGGTTTTTGGATGTCTAGGGTTTTTGGAATTCATGTGTATTGTAAAAATTCCTTTAGAGCCTCATTGTAATCATCTTCTTGCGAATGCGAGTAGCCATCACATCTCTTCTCAGAGATAAGCTTCCACCATTCTAACGAGTCTTTCACTCTGTATTTTTACAGTATCTGTACATTTATTTCATTAATAGAAATTGTGTATTACTGTATATCTATGTTATGGTTTCATCTCTGATAAATTTATATTATATTATTGAATATATTCAATATCTCTGTTCATTTTTTTATTATTTCTCCGCTCTCATTTCATGCCGAAAATAATCTGGATCAGTGGTATCAGAGCAGGCTACTCTTGATCATTTGTTTAGTGCATGTCTCCGACGAGGTCCGAGTATATAAATTTGGGTCTCGAGCTTGTCTCTCTTGAATACAATCGCTCTCGCACACCCAAGAAACCCTCAATGGAAGAAGAAAAGAAAAATGACAGAGCAGACGATCCTATCAATTTGTTGCTTGAGCAAGCTCTCACACGACAAAGGGAAGAAATGATGGAGAATTTTTCCCACATACTTAAACATTTGCCGATAGCATCAGGTGCATATTCATCAAGCGACCACTTTGGAGACACCTCACCTTTCAAGGTACAAGTTAAATTTGATATTCCTGTATTTGAAGGAGAGATAGATGCAGAAGCCCTAGAAAAATGGTTAACTCTTCTAGAAGGTTATTTCTTTATTCACAATTTTTCCGACAAAGAAAAGATCACCTTCACACTCCTTAAAGCTCTCCCTCATGTCAAAAATTGGTGGGAAACTTACTAGGAGAAAAGATCCAGAGAGGAGTCTGGAATATATGGGGTCGATTCCACTTGGGATTTTTTTGTGGATGCGGTAAAGGAACAATATTACCTTGTTGGCAACTATGAGGAACAGTACATGAGATGGAGCACACTACAGTAAGAGAGGGACCAAGTAGTTCCATAGCTCACCAATAACTTCCATACCTTGCACACCAAGCTAGGTATCAAAGACTCTGAGAGACATTTGGTTCTAAAATACCGTGGGGCTCTACACAGATACATCTAGACTGAATGGATTTTCTAGACATCTCATCACTCGGTGCTGCTTATCGATATGATGTTAAAACTGAGAAAAACTTTAAGAACCATAACAAATGGGAATTTGGGTCTTCAAATCCGCAACAACCAAAGTATGACAAAGATGGACCTAACAAACAGTCTCCCAAAAACCAGTCAAAGACACCGGAAAAGAAGGGTCATGGGAAGACAAAGAAGGACACCAGAAAATGGTGTGATTTCCACAAAATCCCCTGGCACAACACTGATGAATGTCCCTCAAAACAGTCATTGGTGGTCGAGATCAAAGACAAAGAGCCAAACCTTGATTCAGAACATGATTTTGAAAATACTAGTAAAGGACAGATCATTGACACAGACCCCACTGCTATTGTCGCGATCGAAAAAATTCAACCAAAAGAACCAACGGATCCATAAGAGGGAGAGCACCTTTTTCATTCACAGACGTGGGTGAAGGGGACCCAACTGTATTTTATTATTGATAGTGGAAGCCATAAAAACCTCATTTCAGCAGAGGTCATCAAACAGTTGGGATTTTTGACAACACCACACCCGCAACCATACAACATCGGGTGGCTTCGGCAAGGACGAGATCTCCATGTCAGCCAACAATGTCGATTATCATACAGCATCCAACCCTACAAGGATGAGGAATTATGTGATGTTTCCCCACTGGATGTCTATGATGTTCTATTGGGCCAACCATATATGTGGAGACACAATGTTGCTTATGAGTCTTGGCCCCGTAGTGTCATTGTTACTTTGGGGGGTCATCTCTAAAGAATACCAAAGGTAGTTCCAACTATTGTTCTACCTAAAAAGTGTCGCAAGGTAGTATCTCATATTGCAAAATTCAGCTTCTTCACAATCTGTTCAAAAGGGGAACAAAAGGACACTGCAACCACTACAGCCTCACCCCCTGCACCTTCTATCCAACAGAAGCAGGTCAAAAAGGTTGAAGAAAAGAAAAAAGATTAATTCTTCACACCTTCCTCTCATGTATCTCAACTTGTTGAATAGCCTCAACTTCAACAATTTCATGACAAACTTCCACAACCTATAAGCAATGCAACGTCTCCAAAAATACAAGCAGCTCACCACAGATCCAACAAATGCTTTAACCTCTCCCCTGGGAACTCAACGCAATGGATACCATTTCTTCCTAAGGAGGAAGGATTGATCGAGGTGTATATCAATGGCCACCCACCTTTTTCGATTGGCTCAAAACAGTTTTATGGCAATTTTCACAATTTACTATTTTTAGCAGGTTTTAACTTTCGGGGCCATTTTGAGGGCCTAAATGAAGCTTTTTCGAGATCATTATTCTCAAATATAGTCAAAGGAATTATTGATCCCCCATAATGAATCTCCTCTAATATATCTTTTCAACGAGCTATCATACACCTAAAACAGAGATCGTGTGCAAAAGTTACAACCCTAAGAAGTTGATGTACTAACTTTCCCAAACGGGGCCCACATGAATTTTGACGCTTCATCTCCTAGGGTTAGGTTTTTGGATGTCTAGGGTTTTTGAAATTCCTTTTTATTGTAAAAATGATTTTGGATCCTCATTGTAATCATCTTCTTGCAAATGCGAGTAACCACCACATCTCTTCTCAGAGATAAGATGCCACCATTCTAGCGAGTCTTTCACTCTGTATTTTTACTATCTCTGTACATTTCTTTCATTAATAGAAATCATGTATTATTATATATCTATGTTTATGGTTGAATATATGATACATTTCTATTATATTATTGAATATATGTGATATCTCTGTTGCAGAGTAGATGATCCTATCAATATGTTGCTTGAGCAAGCTCTCACGCAACAGAGGGACGAAATGATGGAGAATTTTGTCCACATCCTTAAACGCCCGCCAATAGCATCAGGAACATCTTCATCAAGAGGCCACTTTGGAGGCACCTCGCCTTTCAAGGTACAATTTAATTTTGATATTCTTATATTTGAAGGACAGATAGATGCAGAAACCCTAGAAAAATGGTTAACTCTGTTAGAAGGTTATTTCTATGTTCACAATTTTTCCGACAAAAAAAAGATCACCTTCGCACTCCTTAAATCTCTCCCTCATGTCAAAAACTAGTGGGAAACTTACTTGGAGAAACGTTCCACAGAGGAGTTTGGAATATATGGGGCCTAACCCACTTGGGATTTTTTTGTGGATGCGGTAAAGGAATAGTATTACCCTGTTGGAAACTATGAGGACCAGTACATGAGATGGACCACACTGCAGCAAGGGAGGGGCCAACCAGTTCCGGAGTTCACCAATACCATCCATACCATGCGCACCAAGCTGGGTATCAAAGACTCTGAGCGACATTTGGTTCTAAATACCGTGGGGCTCTACACAGATGCATCCAGAATGAAATGGATTTTCTGGACATCTCATCACTCGGTGTTGCTTATCGATATGTTGTTAAAATTGAGCAGAAATTTAAGCAACAGAACAAACGAGAATTTGGGTCTGCAAATCCGCAACAATCAAAGTATGACAAAGACGACCCTAACAAACAGTCTCCCGAAAACTAGTGCAAGACACATGAAAAGAAGGGTCACGGGAAGACAAAGAAGGACATCGAAAAATGGTGTGATTTACATAAAATTCCCTGACACAACACCGATGAATGTCACTAAAAAAATTCATTGGTGGCCGAGATCAAAGACAAATAGCTGAACCCTGATTTAGAATCTGATTCTGGAAATACTGGTAAAGGATAGATAATTGATGCAGACCCCACTTCTATTGTCGTTACTGTAGAAATTCAACCAGAAGAACCAATAGATATTTAAGAGGGGGAGCACCTTTTTCATTCATAGATATGGGTGAAGAGTACCCCGCTGCATTTTATTGTTGATAGAGGAATCTAGAAAAACCTCATCTTAGCGGAGGTCATCAAACAGTTGGGATTGTCGACAACACCACACCCGCAACCATACAACATCGGGTGGCTTCGGCAAGGACAAGATCTCTGTGTCAGCCAACAGTGTCGATTATCATACGACATCCAACCCTTCAAGGATGAGGTATTATGTGATGTTTCCCCACTGGATGTCTGTGATGTTCTCTTGGGCCAACCATATATGTGGAGACGCCATGTTGTTTATGAGTCTCAACCCCGTAGTGTCGTTGTTACTTTGGGGGGTCTTCTCTACAGAATAATGGAGGTAGTTCCAACTATTGTTCCACCTAAATAGTGTCGCAAGGTAGTATCTCATACTTGAAAATTTAGCTTCTTCACAATCTATTCAAAAGGGGAACATAATGACACTGCAACCACTGCAGCCTCGCCCTCTGCCCCTTCTATCCAACAGAAGTAGATTGATAAGGTTGCAGAAAAGCACAAATATTCCTTTTTCACACCTTCCTCTCATGTAGCTCGACTTGTTGAACAACCTCAGCTTCAACAGGCTTATGACAGACTTCCACAAACTAAGCAGCGCGACGTCTCCAACAATACAAGTAGCTCACCAAGATGCAGATCAAGAAAATGCTTTTCCCTCTCCACCGGGAACTCAATGCAATGGATACCATTGCTTCCTAAGGAGGGAGGATTGATCTTGGTCGATATCGGTGGCCACCCACCTTTTTCGACTGGCTCAAAACAGTTTTCTGGCATTTTTTGGCAATTTACTATTTTTAGCAAGTTTTAACTTTTGGGGCCATTTTGAGGTCCTAAATGAATTTTTTTCAAGATTGAGGTTTTCAATTATAAACTATAGAATTATTGAGCCATAAAAATGAATCTCCTCGATGATACCTTTCCAACAAGCTATCATATGCCTAAAACAAAGATCGTATGCAAAAGTTACGACACTGGGAAGTTGATGTACTAACTTACCCAAACGGGACCCACATGACTTTTGATGCTTCATCTCCTAGGTTTAGGTTTTTCGATGTCTAGGGTTTTTGGCATTCTTCTTTATTGTAAAAATGCCTTCAGATCCTCATTGTAATTATTTTCTTGCGAATGCATGTAGCCATCACATATCTTCTCAAAGATAAGATGCCACCATTCTAGCGAGTCTTTCACTCTATATTTTTGCAGTCTCTGTACATTTATTTCATTAATAGAAATAGTGTATTACTGTATATATGTGTTTATGGTTTCATCTCTGATACATTTCTGTTATATTATTGAATATATGTGATATCTCTGTTCATTTCTTTATTATATCTCCGCTCTCATTTTGTGCCGAAAATAATCTGGATCCGTGGTATCAAAGGAGGCTTCTCTTGATAGTTTTTTCAGTGCATGTCTCCGACGAAGTCCGAGTATATAAAGTTTGGTCTCGAGCTTGTCTCTCTTAAATACAATCTCTCTCGCACACCCAAAAAACCCTCAATGGCGGAAGAAAAGAAAAATGACGGAGCAGACGAAAAGAAAAATGACGGAGTAGATGATCCTATCAATCTGTTGCTTGAGAAAGCTCTCACGCGACATACAGATGAAATGATGGATAATTTTTTCCACATCCTTATACACCTACCAATATCATCAGATGCATCTTCATCAAGCGACCACTTTGGAGGCACCTCGCCTTTCAAGGTACAAGTTAATTTTGATATTCATGTATTTGAAGGACAGATAGATGCAGAAGCCTTAGAAAAATGGTTAAATCTGCTAGAAGAATATTTCTTTGTTCACAATTTTTCCGACAAAGAAAAGATCACCTTCGCACTCCTTAAAGCTCTCCCTCATGTCAAACAATGGTGGGAAACTTAATGGGATAAAAGTTCCACAGAGGACTCTGGAATATATGGGGCCGATCCCACTTGGTATTTTTTTGTGTATGCGGTAAAGGAACAATATTACCCTGTTGGCAACTATGAGGACCAGTACATGAGATGGACCACACTGCGACAAAAGAGGGGCCAAGTAGTTCCAGAGTTCACCAATACCTTCCATACCTCGTGCACCAAGATGGGTATCAAAGACTTCGAGTGACATTTGGTTCTAAAATACCATGGGGCTCTACACAGATACATCTAGACTGAAATGGATTTTCTAGACATCTCATCACTCGGTGTTGCTTATCGATATGTTGTTAAAATTGAGCAGAAATTTAAGAACTAGAAAAAATAAGAATTCGGGTCTGCAAATCCGAAACAACCAAAGTACGACAAAGACGACCCTAACAAATAGTCTCCCGAAAACCAGTCCAAGACACATGAAAGAAAGGTCACGGGAAGACAAAGGACACCAAAAAATGGTGTGATTTCCACAAAATCCCCCGGCACAACACCAATGAATGTCACTCAAAACAGTCATTGGTGGCTAAGATCAAAGACAAAGAGCCGAACCCTAATTCAGAATCTGATTTTGAAAATACTAGTAAAGGACAGATCATTGACGCATACCCCACTGCTATTGTCGCGATCATAGCAATTCAACCAAAAGAACCAAAAGATCCTGAAGAGGGGGAGTGCCTTTTTCATTCACATATGAGGGTGAAGGGGACCCCGCTGTATTTTATTGTTGATAGCGGAAGCCAAAAAAACCTCATTTGATAAGAGGTCATCAAACAGTTGTGATTGTCGACAATGCCACACCCACAACCATACAACATCGGGTGGCTTCGATAAGGACGAGTTCTCCGTGTCAGCCAACAATGTCGATTATCATAGGGCATCCAACCCTTCAAGGATGAGGTATTATGTGATGTTTCCCCACTGGATGTCTTTGATGTTCTCTTGGGCCAACCATATATGTGGAGAGGCCATGTTTTTTATGAGTCTTGACCCCATAGTTTCATTTTTACTTTGGGGGAACATCTCTACAGAATACCAGAGGTAGTTCCAAATATTGTTCCACCTAAAAAATGTCGCAAGGTAGTATCTCATATTGCAAAATTAAACTTCTTCACAGTCTGTTCAAAAGGGGAACAGAAGGACACTGCAACCACTACAGCCTCGCCCACTGCACCTTCTATCCAACAAAAGTAGGTCGACAAGGTTATAGCAAAGAACAAAATAATCCGGATCAGTGGTATCAAAGTAGGTTTCTCTTGATCATTTTTTCAGTGCATGTCCTCGACGAGGTCCAAGTATAGAAAGTTGGGTCTCGATATTTTCTCTCTTTAACACAATCGCTCTCGCACACCCAAGAAACCGTCAATGGCGGAAGAAAATAAAAACAACGAAGTAGACGATCATATCAATCTATTGTTTGAGAAAGCTCTCATACGACATAGGGATGAAATGATGGAGAATTTTTCCCACATCCTTAAACGCCTGTCGATAGCATCATACGCATCTTCATCAAGAGGCCACTTTGGAGGCACCTCACCTTTGAAAGTACAAGTTAATTTTGATATTCCTGTATTTGAAGGACAGATAGATGTAGAAGCCCTAGAAAAATGGTTAACTCTACTAGAAGGTTATTTCTATGTTCATAATTTTTTCGACAAAGAAAATATCACCTTTGCACTCCTTAAATCTCTCCCTCATGTCAAACATTGGTGAGAAACTTACTGGGAGAAAAGTTGCACAGAGGAGTCTGGAATATATGGGGTCGATCCCTCTTGGGATTTTTTTGTGGATGTAGTAAAGGATCAGTATTACCCTGTTGGCAACTATGAGGACCAGTACATGAGATGGACCACACTGCAGCAAGAGAGGGGCCAAGAAGTTCCAGAGTTCACCAATACCTTCCATACCATGCAAACCAATCTAGGTATCAAAGAATCTGAGTGACATTTGGTTCTAAAATACCGTGGGGCTCTACACAGATACATCTAGATTGAAATGAATTTTCTGAAAATTTCATCACTCGGTGCTGCTTATCAATATGTTTTTAAAATTGAATAGAAATTTAAGCACCAGAACAAACTGGAATTCAGGTCTGCAAATCCATAACAAACAAAGTACGACAAAGACGACGCTAACAAACAGTCTCCCAAAAACCAGTCCAAGACACAGGAAAAGAAGGGTCACGGGAAGACAAAGAAGGACACCGGAAAATGGTGTGATATCCATAAAATCCCCTGGAACAACACCAATTAATGTCACTCAAAACAGTCATTGGTGGTTGAGATCAAAGAAAAAGAGCCGAACCCTGATTCAGAATCTGATTTTGAAAATACTGGTAAATGACAGATCATTGACGCAGACCCCACTTCTATTGTCGCGACCACAACAATTCAACCAGAAGAACCGAAATATCCTAAAGTAGGGGAGTGCCTTTTTAATTCATAGATGTGGGTGAAGAGGAGTCCGCTGCATTTTATTATTGATAGCAAAAGCCATAAAAACCTCATGTTAGCAGAGGTCGTCAAACAGTTTTGATTGTCGACAGCACCACACCCTCAACCATACAACATCTGGTGGTTTTGGCAAGGACGAGATCTCCATGTCAGCCAAAAGTGTTGATTATCACATGACATCCAACCCTTCAAGGATGAGGTATTATGTGATGTTACCCCACTGTATGTCTATGATGTTCTCTTGGGCCAACCATATATGTTTAGACGCCATGTTGATTATGAGTCTCGACCCCATAGTGTCATTGTTACTTTGGGGGGTCATATGTATAGAATACCAGAGGTAGTTCCAACTATTGTTCCACCTAAAAAGTGTCGCAAGGTAGTATCTCATACTGTAAAATTCAGCGTCTTCACAATCTGTTCAAAAGGGGAACAAAAGGACACTGCAACCACTACAGTCTCACCCCATGCACCTTCTATCCAAAAGAAGCAGATCGACAAGGTTGCAGCAAAGCAAAAAGATTCATTCTGCACATCTTCCTCTCATGTATCTCAACTTGTTGAACATCCTCAACTTCAACAGGTTCAT
Organism: Picea sitchensis; assembly: GCA_010110895.2. Lineage (NCBI taxonomy): Eukaryota > Viridiplantae > Streptophyta > Pinopsida > Pinales > Pinaceae > Picea > Picea sitchensis. The sequence continues at coordinate 77,034 of SNQJ01S0020489.1, forward strand.
GACAGACTTCCACAAACTAAGTAGCACGACATCTCCAACAATACAAGCAACTCAACAAGATGCAGATCCAACAAATTCTTTTCCCTCTACCCAAGGAACTCAATGCAATGGATACCATTTACTCCTAAAGAGGGAGGATTGATCCAGGTGTATATGGGTGACCACCCACCTTTTCCGACTAGCTCAAAACAATTTTTTGACAATTTTGGCAATTTACTATTTTTAGCAGGTTTTAACTTTCGGGGACATTTTGAGGGCCTAAATGAAGGTTTTTCGAGATTGAGGTTATCAATAATATATGAAGGCATGATATATACCCCAAAATTAATCTCCTCGACAATACCTTTCCAATGAGCTATCATACGCCTAAAACGATGATCATATGCAAAAGTTACGACCCCGGGAAATTGATGCACTAACTTACCCAAACAGGGCCCACATGACTTCTGACGCTTCATCTCCTAGGGTTAGGTTTTTGGATGTCTAGGGTTTCTGGAATTTCTGTTTATTGTAAAAATGTCTTCGGAGTCTCATTGTAATCATCTTCTTGCAAATGTGAGTAGTTGTCACATCTCTTCTCAGAGATAAGCTGTCACCATTCTAGTGAGTCTTTCACTCTGTATTTTTACAGTCTCTCTACATTTCTTTCATTAATAGAAATCGTTTATTACTGTATATCTACTTTTATGGTTGCATATATGATACATTTATGTTATATTATTGAATACATGTGATATCTCTGTTCATTTCTTTATTATATCTCCGCTCTCATTTCATGCCGAAAATAATCTTGATCAGCGGTATCCGAGGAGGTTGCTCTTGATCATTTTTTCAGTGCATGTCTCCGATGAGGTCCTAGTATAGAAAGTTCAGTCTGGAGCTTGTCTCTCTTAAATACAATCTCTCTCGCACACCCAAGAAACCCTCAATGGTGGAAGAAAAGAAAAATGATGGAGCAGACGATCCTATCAATATGTTGTTTGAGCAAGCTCTCACGCGACAGAGGGACGAAATGACGGAGAATTTTTCCCACATCCTTAAACACCTGTCGATAGAATCATAAACATCTTCATTAAGCGACCACTTTGGATATTCCTGTATTTGAAGGACAGATAAATGCAGAAGCCCTACAAAAATGGTTAACTCTGCTAGAATATTATTTCTTTGTTCACAATTTTTCCAACAAAGAAAATATCACCTTCGCACTCCTTAAAGATCTCCCTCATGTCAAACATTGGTGAGAAACTTACTGGGAGAAAATTTGCACAAAGGAGTCTGGAATATATGGGGTCGATCCCACTTGATATTTTTTTGTGGATGCAGTAAAGGAACAGTATTATCCTGTTGGCAACTATGAGGACCAGTACATGAGATGAACCACATTGTGGCAAGAGAGGGGCCAAGCAGTTCCAGAGTTCACCAATACCTTCCATACCTTACGCACTAAGCTGGGTATCAAAGACTCTGAGCGACATTTGGTTCTAAAATACCATGGGGCTCTACACAGATACACCTAGACTAAAATGGATTTTTTGGACATCTCATCACTCGATGCTATTGATCGATATGCTGTTAAAATTGAGCAAAAAATTAATCACCAGAACAAATGGGAATTCGGGTCTGCAAATCTGCAACAACCAAAGTATGAAAAAGATGGCCCTGACAAACAGTCTCCCGAAAACTAGTGGAAGACACAGGAAAAGAAGGGTCACGGGCAGACAAATAAGGACACCATAAAAAGGTGTGATTTCCACAAAATCCCCTGGCACAACACCGATGAATGTCGCTCAAAACAGTCATTGGTGGTCGATTTCAAAGACAAAGAGCCAAACCTTGATTCAGAATCTGATTCTGAAAATACTGGTAAAAGACAAATCATTGACGCAGACCCCATTGTTATTATTGCGACCACATCAATTCAACCAGAAGAACCAACAGATCCTGAAGAGGGGGAGCACCTTTTTCATTCGCATATGTGGGTGAAGGGGACCCCTCTGTATTTTATTGTTAATAGCGGAAGCCATAAAAACCTCATCTCAACATAGGTCGTCAAACAGTTGGGATTTTCGACAACACCACACCCGCAACCATACAACATCGGGTGGCTTCGGCAAGGAAGATATCTCCGTGTCATCCAACAGTGTCGATTATCATACGACATCCAACCCTTCAAGGATGAGGTATTATGTGATGTTTCCCCACAGTATGTCTGTGATGTTCTCTTGGGCCAACCATATATGTGGAGACGCCATGATGTTTATGAATCTCGAACCTGTAGTGTCATTGTTACTTTGGGGGGTCTTATCATCAAAATACCAGAGGTAGTTCCAACTATTGTTCCACCTAAATTTTTTCACAAGGTAGTATCTCATACTGCAAAATTTAGCTTCTTTACAATCTGTTCAAAAGGGGAAGATAAGGACACTGCAACCACTACAGCCTCACCCTATGCACCTTCTATCCAATAGAATAAGATTGAAAAGGTTGCAACAAAGCACAAATATTTCTTCTGCACACCTTCCTCTAACGTAGCTCTACTTGTTGAACAACCTCAGCTTCAACAAGTTCATGACAGACTTCCACAAACTAAGCAGCGCGACGTCTACAACAATAGAAGAAACTCACCAAGATGCAGATCCAGCAAATGCTTTTCCCTCTCCCCCGGGAACTCAACATAATGGAGACCATTGCTTTCTAAAGAGGGAGGATTGATCCAGGTGGATATCGGTGGCCACCCACCTTTTCCGACTGGCCCAAAACAGTTTTCTGGCAATTTTGGCAATTTACTATTTTTAGCAGGTTTTAACTTCCGAGGCCATTTTGATGGTATAAATGAAGGTTTTTCAAGATAAAGGTTCTCAATTATAGGCCAAGATATGATTTAGACCCTAAAATTAATCTCCTCGATTATACCTTTCCAATGAGCTATCATACACCTAAAACGGAGATCGTATGCAAAAGTTATGACCCTGTGAAGTTGATGTACTAACTTACCCAAATGAGGCCCACACGACTTTTGACGCTTCATCTCCTAGGGTTAGGTTGTTGGATGTCTAGGGATTTTGGAATTCCTTTTTATTATAAAAAGGCCTTCGGAGCCTCATTGCAATCATCTTCTTGCGAATGCGAGTAGCGGTCACATCTCTTCTTTTCTCAGAGATAAGTTGCCACCATTCTAGCAAGTCTTTCACTCTGTATTTTTAGAGTCTCTGTACATTTCTTTCATTAATAGAAATTGGTATATCTGTGTTTATGGTTGCATGTATGATACATTTCTATTATATTGTTGAATATATGCAGCGGTATCTCGATTCAGTTCTTTATTATATCTCCGCTCTCATTTCATGTCGAAAATAATCCAGATCAATGGTATCAGAGAAGACTGTTCTTGATCGTTTTTTCAGTGCATGTCTCTGACAAGGTTCGAGTATAAAAAGTTGGGTCTTGAGATTTTCTCTCTTAAATACAATCTCTCTTGCACACCCAAGAAATCCTCAATGGCAGAAAAAAAGAAAAATGATGGAGCAAGCGATCCTATCAATCTGTTGCTTGACCAAGCTCTCACGCGACAGAGGGATGAAATGATGGAGAATTTTTCCCACATCCTTAAACCCCTGCCGATAGCATCAGAAAAACCTTCATCAAGCGACCACTTTGGAGGAACCTCGCCTTTTAAGATACAAGTTAATTTTGATATTTCTGTATTTGAAGGACAGATAAATGCATAAGCTCTAGAAAAATGGTTAACTCTGGTAGAAGGTTATTTCTCTGTTCACAATTTCTCCGACAAAGAAAAGATCACCTTCACACTCCTTAAAGCTTTCCCTCATGTCAAACATTGGTGGGAAACTTACTGGGAGAAAATTTGCATAGAGGAGTCTGGAATATATGGAGTCGATCCCACTTGGGATTTTTTTGTGGATGCGGTAAAGGAACAATATTATCCTATTGCCAAGTATGAGGACCAGTACATGAGATGGACCACACTATGACAAGAGAGGGGCCAAGCAGTTCCAGAGTTCACTAATACCTTCCATACCTTGTGCACCAAGCTAGGTATCAAAGACTCTGAGAGACATTTGGTTCTAAAATACCATGGGGCTCTACATAGATACATCCCTACTGAAATGGATTTTCTAGACATCTCATCACTCGGTGCTACTTATCGATATGATGTTAAAATTGAGCAGAAATTTAAGCACCTGAACAAATGGGAATTCGGGTATGCAAATCCACAACAACCAAAGTACGACAAAGAAGGCCCTAACAAATAGTCTCTCGAAAACCAGTCCAAGACACAGGAAAAGAAGGGTCACAGGAAGACAAAGAAGGACACCAAAAAATGATGTGATTTCCACAAAAGCCCCTGGAATAACACAGATGAATGTCGCTCAAAAACGTCATTGGTGGCCAAGATAAAATACAAAGAGCCGAACCCTGATTTAGAATCTGATTATGAAAATACTAGTAAAAGACAGATCATTGACGCAGACCCCACTGCTATTGTTGTGACCACAACAATTCAAGCAGAAGAACCAATAGATCCTGAAGAGGGCGAGCGCATTTTTCATTCACAGATGTGGGTGAAGGGGACTCTGCTGTATTTTATTGTTGATAGTGGAAGCCATAAAAACCTCATCTCAGCAGAGGTCGCCAAACAGTTGGGATTGTCGACAACACTACACCCGCAACCATACAACATCGGGTGGCTTCGGCAAGGACAAGATCTCCATGCCAACCAATAGTGTCAATTATCATACGACATCCAACCCTTCAAAGATGAGGTATTATGTGATGTTGCCCCACTGGTTGTCTGTGATGTTCTCTTGGGCCAACCATATATGTGGAGACGCCATGATGTTTATGAGTCTTGACCCTGTAGTGTCATTGTTACTTTGGGGGGTAATCTCTACAAAATACCTGTGGTAGTTCCAAATATTGTTCCACCTAAAAAATTTCATAAGGTAGTATCTCATTCTGCAAAATTTAGCTTCTTCACAATCTGTTCAAAAGGGGAACATAAGGACACTGCAACCACTACAATCTCGCCCCCTGCACCTTGTATCAATAGAAGCAGGTCGACAAGGTTGTAGAAAAGCACAAATATTGCTTCTGCACACCTTCCTCTCATGTAGCTCGACTTGTTGAACAACCTCAGCTTCAATAGTTTCATGACAGACTTCCACAAACTAAGGAGCGTGATGTCTCCAGCAATACAAGCAGCTCACTAAGATGCAGATCCAGCAAATGTTTTTCCCTCTCCTATGGGAACTCAATGCAATGGAGACCATTTCTTCCTAAGGAGGGAGGATTTATCCAGGTGGATATCGGTGGCCACCCACCTTTTCCGATTGGCTCAAAACGTGTTTCTCGCAATTTTGACAATTTACTATTTTTAGCAGGTTTTAGCTTCTGGGGCCATTTTGAGGGCCTAAATGAAGGTTTTTCAAGATAGAGGTTTTCAATGATAGTCAAAGGCATGAATGATCCCCCAAAATAAATCTCCTCATTGATACCTTTCCAACAAGTTATCATATTCCTAAAACAGAGATCATATGCAAAAGTTACGAACCCGGGAAGTTGATGTACTAACTTACCCAAACGGGGCCCACATGACTTTTGACGCTTCATCTCCTAGGGTTAGTTTTTTGGATGTCTAGGGGTTTTGAAATTCTTGTTTATTGTAAAAAGGTCTTAGGAGCCTCATTGTAATCATCTTCTTGCAAATGCAAGTAGCCATCACATTTCTTCTCAGAGATAAGCTGCCACCATTCTAGCAAGTCTTTCACTCTGTAGTTTTACAGTCTCTGTACATTGCTTTCATTAATAGAAATCCTGTATTACTATATATATGTGTTTATGGTTGCATCTCTGATACATTTTTATTATATTATTGAATATATGTGATATCTCTGTTCATTTATTTATTATATCTCCGCTCTCATTTCGTGCCGAAAATAATCCAGATCATGACTAGACTGTAACAACTTGGAACCCATATCTCTTAGTGGTATCACTTACAACGTATTCAAGATAACTAAGAAATCTCATATTGCTTTGATTACAGTCTTGTTAATCATTGCTCTTAAGCTTGTTACTGAGCTTCATTAGCCTTATATCATACTTATTATAGATATGACACATCCTTGCAATGGTATGTTCATTACTAGTATAACAAATTTTCTTTACGTAATCAATTGATTAGGAGTTACTGATAACATAGCATGATAATTGGTTAGTACGAATACGCTTGATTACCTTACTTGCACTCAATACTAGCTCTTATCCTAATAAGGTGTATCACACCTCACATACATACCTGTTGTATTCATGTTCTACTTTCTTTGATCATAGTAGTAATACCCTTAATAGTGCACTTCTACCATTATTTTCAGCTTCTTTGTATGCCCCTTTCAAAATATCACCAGTTTTGCAAAGTCTTAGAATTAGAAATAATGACATGCTTTATATAAAAACAATATTATTGTTAAATATTTAAACCTTAAATCACTCAAATATTTATCATATTTATCGAGAAGATCCTATGCAGTATCCCAACCAACTATAATATATTATACACTATAACAAGTAAACTATGCATCATGGAAAATATGGAAAATATATTGAATGATCAAATTTCAAAACAAAACATCCTAGAAAAGCATTTTCTAGATCACAAAGATAATGTAAGAATACCACCTAAAATGCTCCATTAGAATCATTGTAGACATTACCATTT
>SNQJ01S0020489.1:98452-111647 GCA_010110895.2 Picea sitchensis
TCATACTGCCATGGTCTACCCAGCAATATATGACATACGTCCATGGGAATGACATCACATAGAATCTCATCATGGTAATTTCCTATCTTGAATTTAACTAAGCATTGTTTAGTGACACTTACCCGGTGTCCTTTTTGTAACCACGAGACTTTATATGGACTCAAGTGCTTAGTTGTCTCCAGCTCCAGTTTTTCCACCATCTTGGTCGAAACAAGATTATCGGTGCTCTCACTGTCAACTATGACTTTGCATTTTCTGTCCTTGGCTGTACAAGCCGTTCTGAACAATCTACTCCTCTGCACTGAGCTCTCCACCTCTTTCTTAGGTGTCAAAAGAATCTTATGCATCCCAAGCGACCTTCTGTTGTCTGCATCTTCTACCTCAGCATCACGCCTCTGCACCTCAGTGATGTGAGTTTCTCCTCTGTCCACTTTCCTGTATGGACAATCAACAACTTTGTGTCCGTCCTTTCCACATGTAAAACATGTGATGATTCCACCTCGACCTCTTCCTCTACCTAGGGTACGAGGAAATGTGTTGGCATCAACATAACCGCCACCCTGCTCTGTATGATGCCTCCTTGGCTCAGCATATTGTTGTCCTTGCTGTGAGGATCCACCTCTCTCCATTTTACCCTAAGGTCTCTGCCATTCCTCCTTGGGATTCTGAGTTCTGTCTTGGGCAATTGCCTTGCCTCTGGGCTGATTCCTGCCTTGCCCTCGCTGTCCCTGTTTTCGGCTCAGCTTCTCCTCGGCTTTCAGAGCCATATGGTACGCATCCTCAACTGTTCGGATGGTAACCATGCTCAATTCATCCTGAATGTCATACCTCAACCCATTCAGGTATCTTTCCACCTTTTCATCATCACTCTCCCGATGACCTGCTCGGATATTGAGCTTGTAGAATTCTTCGGTGTACTCTTTCACCATCATCAGCTTCTGTCTCAGGTTCTGCATACGCCTGAACAGTGTGATCTGATAATCTCTGGGGATGAACTTCGCTTTCATCTTGGCGATCATCCTGTCCCAGCTCTTAATTTTCTGTTTTCCCTTGGAACGTATGTCTGCTTGCAGCTCGTCCCACCATAAGGCTGCATGTCCCTTCAACTTGGTTACAACATGCCTTATCTTCTTGTCCTCTTCAATTTCCTCATAGTCGAAGTAGGTTTCGAGTGCTCGGATCCAATCCAGCAACTCTTCTGCATTTAGACTCCCCTCATAGACGGGAATGTCCATCTTGGTCTTTGGGCTCATCCTGGCGATAGCTCTAATCAACCTCTCAGTCGAGGCATCCTCTGCTGTGACCTCTTCTGCATCATGTCCAGCTTCCTCTTCCACCTTGGAATCACTGAACTCCATTGCACCAGCCCCGCGTCTCTGCGCAGTCTCCATCTCCTCAAGCCTTGCTCAGAGATCTCTCATCTGGCGCTCCATTTCTGGATTCCCTGCTGGACTACCCCTTCTTCGGGCATCCCTGTCTTCACGATCAGGTGATTGCCTTTCTCTTCTAGGCGGCATGGTGAAATCCACTTCTCTCTGCTACCGGAACAAAGAGAACTCTTCTCCCTACTCTGATACCACTCTGACGCAAGGCTGAAACCCTCACGGTCCAACCCGCTCTCACCAGGACCTTCTTCGTCTCAAGCCCGAAGAGTCAAAGACTCTTCCAACTCCGCTTGGGAGTTCTTGTTACCCACAGTAAGTACTTTGTCGATCTTCCTTTCGCTTCTCAAGAAATCGGGTTTCGTGGTATCGCGAACCTCGTGAGTACAGTTCACATGCAACTCCAAACCCAAACCCCGATGGTCAACCGTCAACGCTTTTCACCCGTCGGGGATTTCCCTATCGGGAAATCTCTATCCGCGATATCAATAACTTGAATTTACAATCCCCGATGTCATATGTGCCAATCTCCGACGCACGTGTGGACTTGGGCCTTCCACCTTCTGGACTTTCCTTCCTTCGAACTTCAATACAACTCCACATGTACTCCACTATAATTCTAGTGGCCCCACTCAGCCACATCACCTTGGGATTTCATAGATCGCGAATCCACGATGCAAGTTTTTTTTTTCCCTATTGTTGAAAACCCCGAACGCCGAACCCCGACCTCCCGGGATCTCGTGCCACCTGTCCTCGCGACAATCAACGGATCCAGATAATTCAGGGAATCGCAAATCGCGATTTCAATGGGTCTGCACCTCACCTCATCAAACGACGAATGCCGAACCCCGATGGGTTTTGATCCTTCCTGCGCCTACGGGTTAACTTCCCCACCGTTCCTCCACAATCCAACGATTGGCAGGGTTTTGTGAGCCTCACCTACGAACCCTGGCCGTCGATTCTCCTTCTTTGGGGAATCCTTCCATTCCAAGCTCTGCCCTGTTCGAAAATTCTCCTGGGTTTGTCCCCACAATGTTCACAATAGAGTTATTACTCCTGAGCTTGATCCCTCTGACTCCTTCAGAGATTTCACCCACGAGTTTCTCAACAAACCTCTAACGACTCTCAAAGTGTTGAAATCACCCGGACTCTGTGCACTCGCAGCCACAGAATCCCTGGTTCCCTTTGCTCAAGCTAACTGCTGAGACTTCTATCCAGCCTGCACTTCTCCTGCACGGCTTCCTTGACCCAATTAAAATTCTAGGTGCACGAGAATGAGAGCTTGACTGTTGAGCCCCCTCAACGCACTCTATGTGGAGGAATTCAACTGCACTCTATGCAGGAATCTCTTGGCTCAAACAGAGAAACAATTGAAACTCATTCTCTCCTATCACAGACTTCAGTTAAACCTCTGAAATCACATACACGGCATATTCAAAGAAAATGCATACAAAGGAAGCAAACATTCACGAGCATAATATCAATACAGAGAAACAACACAACCCATGGAGTTGAATCAAAGAATATCTTCTATTAATTCAATCTGTACATGGGTGTTCTTCACAAGTTCTCTGCTCTGTTCTCTTCTTTCTCCTGTATGAATAATAATTCTGAGTGATACAATAATACAAAGGAGGGTGCCTATATTCCGTTTGCCCTCTCGAAATATGAAACTATCAAATCTACCATAAATTCCTATCTAACAGCATTAAAACTAATAAATTCCTTCCTATCTATAATACAACACAAGTGCGCTTCATTACATTAACTCATTAATGCTTGGTGCAATAATATCAAGGTAAAATTAAAAAAAAAGAAGTTCGCTGGCTTGTCCAGCTGTCTTTTCCTGCTCCACGCGCTGGCTCGCTTCATGAGTGAGCAATGCTTCTGCATCAAATAGAAAATATAAAATATGTTTAACCTTTTTTAAAATTAATACAATATTATTAAAATAAAATGGAAAAAAATACTTTTGAAAAAAGTAAGTGTTCAATGAAAATAATGTTTAACAATTTTTTAGTTTAAAATAAAATGTTCACAATACAAGAGGTCTACAACTCAATTTTGATTGGTGTAATGCTCATAAAATAATTTTGATTGGTGTAATGGTTGAAAAACATAGATAAAATATGGTCGAACCATATTTTATTTGTGTTTTTTAAGAATGATCTGGAGTTTTTTATACATACCATTTTTATAAATATCATATTTGGAAATATGGTTGAAAATAGTCAAAACAAGTCATCAAATTTTGGAATGTACTTTCAATGAAAAATGAAAATTTATGGAATGTACATGTGTTACTTGTTTAAAAACATCGTAATGGTATTCCATCTTCAATTATTCGTTTATGATCGACTTTATACATTTTCCATTTTCTAACCTTTTTTTTTATTGAACTTCTATTAACTTTATGCGTGCTGCACATACCAAATGACTATATTGAGAACTTGCGTCATATGACTGGTAGTCTTGAAATTTAACATGAGTATCGGTTTGATGGGTTTCTTAAAAATAATATCATTTCAATACAATGAATCCTCTTTCATATATAAAACTCTTATCATCAAAATCTTCTAATAGCCTCATCTTTTGTTCTGTGCATCGCATCAAATAATATTTCATGTTTTCAATGTTGTCTACAGGTGCAACCATGGAAAAAACATCTCCTACAAATAATTGGATATATTGAACAACAAATAGTTCATGCTATATTATCACAAGTACATCTACAAGTTATTTGAAAAACTTTAAACATAAAAATTACCTTCTTTAACAAGATCAGAAACTCTATCGCCATCAACTGACACTATAGTTTCATTTGATTCCATCTCCTCTAATCTTGTAACTGCGATTTTCCCTTTTACATTAAGTTTGGTATATCTCCAAGATTTAACATATCCTGCATTTTCGTTTTCGCAAATATCTATGGATTATGTGTCCTCTATGCAAACTGAACAAAAACAAGACTCATTTATTCTATCAAATGAAAACACATTTTGAAAACGTTTTGTTTTAACTGAATCTATTTTTCGTGTCCCAGGTATTGTACTGGCGTCATATGAGATTAATCTATTTACATATTGGATTCCAACATACCAAAAAACACGCACAAGATAAGAACTTGTTAACTTGAAATCTCTCAAGAAAATGATTGAAGTTTGAATATAAATCTGAACACGTTCAAATAAAAATATCATGTGTAGATGTGTAACATTTATATATAGAAACACCTGTGCACATCCCTTGACAGATTATATTCATAGCTTAGTGCCATTTTTCACCATTCAACAACTTGTTCAACAGAGTCAAATTGATCTGCATGAGGGTTCATCTGATACCTTCGAAGTTCTCGTTTTATACATGCCCCCGCATCATCGTGCTCTCCTTTTCCATGACTAGTCTAAAAAAAAAATCAACAATGTGTAATGTTTAATTTTTTATGAATACGACATAACCAATAGAATGATCATGAATATTTGAACTAATACGCACACCCATATGACCATATCCAATGTTGATCAAATACGATTTTGTGTTCTTTCAATGAATCACAAAATTTATCAAAACAATGTTGTACATAATGTGTGTCATGTGCTTGATCATCACTTATGTAAAAGTGATATTCTTTAATAGCATGTCGATTTTCATTGGTGTTTTCTATGTTATAAAGACTTTGTTGAGAATGTCTATATAAAACATGGACAAATATCATGACTTGATTAGAATGATAATATTCACTCTGTATTTCTTTTTTTGCATCAAATGTGTAATTTTCTACAAAATCAACTACAGAGAAAATTGTCCCTAGTGGAAACACTTTACGGGATTGTTTGAATTGTAGATCTTGTCATCGAGCTCTATGTGAATGCTTGGTGTATTTATAATTTTTTTCCTCAAACTTCTTCAAAAATTCTATCACGCGGATTTTATCTACCTTCAAATCAATCCTTTTGGAAATAACAGTTGAAGAATATGAAGCCATGTTGTTGATATATTCATATCACTTCCAATTGACGCTTTTATTATAAAATGATTGATCATTCATATCAATATGATATTTTGAATGAAACAAACCTAGATTTCCACAATGATCACATTTATTTCCACCAACACATTTTTTTTTATAAAATACATCATCATATTCTCTTTCACATGAAATTTCAGATATAAAAACACAAATGTAGAAGGAGGAGGTGAACCTGGCCATAAATGTTTACCAAAATCCAAAAAATTATTGTAATACAACTCAAATTCCACATGATAACGACAACAACAGGTGTCACGAATAATGATGGGTCTAACAAACCATGGTTTTTGTTTCACAAATGTAGTGATGTAAATTTTAACTTCTTTGTGTTCTTCTTTGAACTTATTGAATAATTCTATTTGTGTCATTGGTAACATATGATTTGGATGTTCTTCATATTGTTTTTGTGCTATTCTTCATCGCAACACATCCCTTGTATGTGGAGAAACACGAGATTCTTCCAACCAACAATTAATGGTCAATTCTTTAACATTTTCTCCAAGTCTATCTTTGTAGGGTGGTCTAGAAACTACTGTCCAACCAACGAGTTCATCATTTTCATCTATTTGCAATCGAAATTTTCTATGTTTGTGCAATGTTTTTCTTGACGTTCCCATCGTTTTTTCCATGTGTCTTGTCAAACTATATTTTATATTGCTAGATGAAACAATTGTTGTTTGTATCACTCTACGTGCAACACATACATCTTCTTTTACAGATTTTCCAAAAGCTTTTAATACACTAGTTATATTGTTAAAGAAATTTTGTTTCACCTTTGTATCCTTTGTCGACTTTTGAATACCCAATAATGATGTATCTTCTTTTAACTTTCTTTACTTCATTAGATAGAGTAAAATTTGAGCTTGTATTGTTATTGATTCATCTATGAAAAAAGTATTATACATATTATTAGTTCAATATCTTATATAATGGTTAGTTTTTTTCTTCCCAAATTTGTCAGTATCAACATTTTCTAATATTTCATCATCAATGTTAATAGATTCTCCTGCATATTTCAATTTAAAGTTTATATTAAAAAACATAACTCGAACAAAAAATCACTAAACTATATATACTTGAGTGTTCATCTTGTATTATATAAATTTATGTACATGCCTATAGGTGATTTGTCTTCTGCTTCAATTTTGGTTTCAATGTCTTCTTCGACATTATGAGACAAATCTATTTATGTTTTTTGAAAAACATCAAATTGTAATTACAATCAATTATATTATTTACAATATTTTAAATTTGAATTCTGTACTTTCTGAATACAATCCCAATGTGTGTTGTGTGCCGGATCATCATATGTGCATACATACCTAGTTGAACTTCTTCTTGTTGAAAATCTCTATTGATATTATCATCATTTATTTCTTCAATATTTTCACGTTCTCGTTTCTTTCTCCAATAATGCTCTTTCCTTTGTTCGTTTTGGCGAGTATCATCTCGAGTGTGATCAAATTTTTCTTGCGCAAACTTTTGTTTCCCATGACTTTTATAATTATCTGTAAAAGATATGTTCAACAAAGACTCCACCTTGAAAAAATTCTCAACATTTATCTTTCAACATATAAATTGTTATTCCAATAAAAACTTGAACAAACATCAATTACCTTATTCAACAAAAACCAAAAGGATGATTTGAAACTTTGTTTAGTTTCTCTAGAAAACCATCATGTATCGATATCGATCCTTTGATTAAGCCTATGGAATAGAGGGAAGAAATAAAGAAATAAAAGAATACAACAACAATCAGTAATAGAAATGCTTTGAAATCCCTATCCCTGAGCTCATATCTGTCCATCCATCCGATGAATTGTGTTGAATGTGTTTGGTTGAAAGCGTAGTTATACGATTTGGCGTAAAATGAAACGATGTGAAATTTCTTTTCATTTTTTCCGACCGACGGAATTTTCTCAACACGCTTTCGGCCGAAAGAAGGTTTTTTCGGACGGAAACTTATTTCGGCCGAAAACGTGAAATTAGGATTGAAAACAAAAACCTGAGAATTGCCCCAAGCTTACCTAAACTTCATAGGTTGCAGACTCCTACAAATAATGATAATTTAGTTTCAAAAATGACACCATAATTTCCAAAATTGAATCTACTTTCAATTCCTATAATTTGTTTTCATTTTCATTATTTTTATGTAATTTTATTTAATTTAAAAAAAAAACACTACATAATATTTTTAGCAGACATTAAGATTCGGTCAAATGAAATATTGGTATCTCTAAAAATATACAGTGAAAAATTTAGAAAAAATTATATTCATAATCCTTAAACTATTCTTTTCAAAAGGTTATATTTAGATTTTACTTTTAAGTAAAAATTAAAATAGATACAAGGTGTAGAAAAAAATGTGTTTAAAATATGCAACGTTTTCATCTTGGACAACTTAAAAAAATTCTAGAAATTATAATATTCATATGTTAGATTCAAAATTATAGTCATAATAAAATAGAGTCTCATTGTTGCAGTAGTATATTTCATTTCTTAAAAACATAAGTTTAATAATATTGTTGTGGGAAAACATAACTCATTATCATTCATTTCATGTTTAAGGAACATACAACTAAACAATTGTCAAATTGGCATATCAAATATTGATTAAAAAAAATTGAAAAATAGTCATTGGAAAGCTAACAAAATTCTTCACAAGTTTTGTTTTTACTGTAAAGTGAAATTCTAAATAAAAATAATAATTTTGTATGATTGAAGTTGAAGAACTTGTGAATATATATATTTTTTTCTCATAAATCAAGCAATAGTGTTGCCCATCTTCATGATTTCACCCGGTGACTTTATTGCAATGAAGTCAAATGTGAAGAAAAGGAAAAGAAATTGGGACAGACCAAAGAAAATATGCATCAGTTACAATAAGGAGAGTTGTTTAAAAGTGTGGAGATGAAGTAGAACATTAGTAAGATGTAGATGATTGCAATAGATGAATTGTTGTATTGGAAGTATTAAAATAGACCTCGAATAAGGAGATACTTGAGCAACAAGCTTTGGTGGAGTTTATCTAGACATCAATAATGGTGGTGCAAAACAAGAAGGATGTGAAAGTAGTAAGCACCATTTAAAGGAATCACGTTGAGGCACTGAGGCCCATTGGGTGAGATTTGTAGAAATTGCTAGAAATGGATGACTTGCAACAAATGGTAGAAGAGATTATGGTAATTATGATAGAAGAGATTATGGTAATTATGATGAAGAAAATAGTAAAGTTGAGTGAAAGTATGAGGAGTTGTTTATACTTGGAAATTGCAACATGTTGAGGAAGAAGGATTTAAGATGAAAAAGAAAGAAGAATAAGTGATATAGAATGTGTTTGAGAAGGAAAGAGAAAATTGAAAAAAGTCATAGATATCCCATGATTGTTTATCCATGACCTTGTGAGAAAGATACACACATTTTCCAACCAAAGGATGCGCTCGCAGAATTTTCCCTAATTTAATTCCGTGGGGACTTAGCAACAAGATGTAATCATGGATATAAATGTGAACCGAGAGATTACACTTGAATGGTTCAACGCTTAGTATTCTCCAACAATGTATAAAATTTATGCTGTCACGAAGGAAATGTTTTTTATTTTTTTTTAGAAAAGGCATGTTTTGAAAGAAATGATTTTAATACTTGAATGAAAAGTATGTTGTTACGAATTAAATGCTTTTAATTTTTAGGAAATTCTTTTAATATTTAACAAGAGTTGTATGGCAATTTAGTCCCTATCAAGTAAATTTGGAAATGAAGATGATAGTTAACACCCTATAATTCTTGATGATGAAGATGATGATACATTGAAACATGAACAATATGCTAACAAATGGTCTAGTTTCATAATCTTAAAAGAAATCAACTTCTTTGAGGGGTTTTGTTATTTTAAACTAGAAAAATTAACACAAATAACCACACCGTCAAAAATTTGAATTCAAAGAATTCGACATAGACTCACAAGGGATGGAGGAAGTCTTATTGCTCCATGATGACACATAGTTTATAGATTTGTCATACTCGATATTGGACAAAATCTCTTAACATGATTTTACGTTAATGTAGCTGCCATATAATTTCCTTCCAATTAAACTAAACAAGCCAAATGCAAATCTCATTTAAAAAAATAAAAATAAAAATAAACATTTCAAGTTTTATAATATATATTTTAATATATATAATATTTTACAATATACATTTTACTATGTTAACATATATATTATAAAATATAATATGTATTTTAATATGTTAACATATATTTATAAAATATATTATATATATTGTAATTTATATAATATTTTAATATATTATGACATGACAAATATCTAACACAAAACATTAAGTTACATTACATTACGTTATTTTTATATTTTTATTTCTTTATTTTAATTTTAATTTTGGAATGAGATAAAATTAGAATGGAAATCAATAAATGAATAGAATGATATTGTCAAACCTTATGGCGCTCCTGCAAAGTCAATTTGGATACGAAAATTCATATTGGGAAATGTACTTTGGGAAAAGTATTGTGGTGGTGTAATAAGTCTGGTATATATGCTAGATTTTGTTTTTAAGTGGACAAGGAATAGTTGTAAAACCAATTAGAATTTGTTATTGATTATGAAATTAATTGTGTAATTAATTCTATACATCTAATAACTTGAAGCCTTCAATAAGACATAAAAAATATTAAGCAATTAAATTTCAGAAAAAAAAAATATTGTATAAAAAAATACATATATTAATTTCCTATATTATACATTGACTATAGCACACAAATATAAAGTCAAAAAGAAACTAATACAGAGTCAAAGAGAAAACTCATTGTTATGCCGAAAGGCGTACACCTATTGGCAATGGGCACATTTAATATGTGTTTAGTTCTTAATACATTTTCTATGGACAAGATTATATATGCCTAGCATATTCTTAGTCGTCACAATAAATGAATGGCTCTGATTTCATCCATTAGAAAAGATTAATATAGTCGCACAAAGTGGTAAGATAAAAGTGGAGCGCAATTGTTTAATTTACAAGTTTCATTAATTTGAACACCATGTGGTTTAATTTACAGGTTTTAGTTTCATAACGCAATATGTGGTAGTGTCGAATGCCCTATGGTAATGCCAAATGTCTTGTTTATCTTGGAGTTTCATGTTTCTATTGGCAGACATTTGGTGGCCGCGTTTCTGTGGCATTTTTTATGGCCACCTTTATGTGCAGTCGAATCATCTGGTTCGGGGATTTAAACTATCGACTGGCATCACCAGCAGTCGTCAGTCAAGGATTTAAACTATCAATTGGCCACCTTTATGTGTAGTTGCAGTGGCTTCGCCAACGGTCTTGTGTAGTGGAAAGGCTGCCATAATGAATTTGATTTTGTTTTATTTTATTGCAGTTCAAGATATGTCGTACATTTTATTTTATAAACAAAACGAACTTTGATTTTGTTTTATTTTATTACAGTTCAAGATATTGTATAACAAGGAAATACATGTGTACACCAATTCCTTCGGCCCTCCATTGTATTGTCCATAGCACTAGAAATTCGTGTACACCAGCTTCTTCGGCCCTACATTGTATTGTCCACAGCACCAAAGGGGCTAATGCACCCGAAAAGTGTCTTCCTTCTAGATTTTATAGAAAAGATTGCAAAGGCTGTGTATTTATACAATGGAAGGCACGGTTCACGCCCCCTCCGAGCATAGATAGTCGTCCTGTACAGGAATAGTGCATTCACATTAAAATAGGAGAATTAGGGTTTGTTTGTAAATGAAATAGGCGAATTAGATTTTGTTTGAAAATGAAATATGCCTTTCAACA
Source organism: Picea sitchensis (assembly GCA_010110895.2). Taxonomy (NCBI): domain Eukaryota; kingdom Viridiplantae; phylum Streptophyta; class Pinopsida; order Pinales; family Pinaceae; genus Picea; species Picea sitchensis. The sequence continues at coordinate 109,688 of SNQJ01S0020489.1, forward strand.
TTAATCAGCCACATAATTGTGGTTGTGCTAGTTATAGTCTCATACCTTTGGGAGGCACTAAAATTTTGGAGGAAAACTCTTTTTCTTTTTAATTTTTAATTGTAGTTTTAATTTTATTAAATGTTTTATTATATATATATACATGATTGAATTAAATTTTTAATAATTTATTATCAAATATTATAATTAAATTTATTTATGAAAATTGAAATTTCAATATTTATAATATCACAGGTATCACGGTCACTGCATCACGAACCAAACCATATTTCCCATTGCAATTTTGTTTTGAACGATGAAAAAAGTGAACAATAAAAATATATAAGATAAAATTGAATATCGTAGCAGGTAGATTGCAGAACCATACATTCACATGAATTCTTATGAAACATAACTCGATCGTTCAAGCTCACTACATTGATATCATATAAAATGGTAGATAATTACACCGAAAGGTGTACAACTATTGACAATGGGCACAATTAATGATCTTTTAACCTTATTTAACCTTAAACCCTAATCTGATGGCTATGCATTGAAGATGATGACATATTCTTAGTCGTCCTCCAAAATCAACGGGTCAGATTTATTGTTCATAACTTTCTTGCATTTATCAAGGCATCCATTAACATGTTTACTTTTTAACATTTACCTAATCACATTAAAAAATTACTTTAAGGATATGTAATTGCCACGTTTAAATGATTAAGTATGATTAAACCGTGGCATTTGTAACATCCCGCTCTGGCGCATTGAGAAAAACTTATTCCTGAGGACACTTGCTCGCAAGTGATCTGGAATTTTATGATGTTAAAACATTTATCCTTGATTATGATGCATTATGATAGATGACATGATGTTTTACTACTTGACGTAGACAGGTGCTCTTGACTCAGTTTTATTGAGTGTGCAGGGTTTTTGGACCTTGAGGATGCAGAAGCATTGGTGGAACCCCCTTGGACTTCGGATTGAGTCAGGGAGTGTGTTATTGGGTTGATTATTTACTGTGATATTTCATTGATTTGATGATATGATGTTGACATGTTCTGACACGATTGTTGATGATGCAGGCTGACTATATCTTTCCAACTAGACTCACATATGGAGTAAAGGGGCCACACACGATTTCCAGAGAGGTTGAGGGAGAGGTGTGGAAAACAGCCTTACCACAACCTACTAGCACTCCCGCTGTGGCTCGAACTGTACGTTAACGATTACCTAGTTCGAGAGGATCCACAATGCCGTGAGGGCAGACTGCGACAGTCGCTCATGATGATTCTAAGGGGAACACAGAGTGTTGACTCCAGGGGTTATAGGTGTCTACCAATCAGTCAAGTTGGCAAGTGGCACCCTTGGAGCACGTGGTGCATCCAGAAGGGCACGTCGCGCAAAAGAACCACAAGAAGTGAGTGGCACCCTTGGAGCACGTGGTGCATCCTGAAGGGCATGTCACGCAAAAGAAACGAATGAGGTGAGTGGCACCCTTGGAGCACATAGTGCGTCCTGAAGGGAACGTCGTGTCGATCTTGATAAAGAAACAAACCTAGATGGCCCTAAGACATTAATTCCTTAAGAAATCCTTAAAAAACTTCCCTAACCAATTGTTGCCTAGCTCAGAATCTAAGTCCTAAGTCTAAGACTTTTTAGGGTAAAAATTTAGTGTAACCTTAAGGAAAAAGGCCCTAGAATAAAAATAAAAATTCAAACAAAAACCCACTTAAGTAATAGTTAGGTCTTCATAAAATTCTTGGGGTAAATGACGAGAGTAAGAATTAGATTAAAACTCATGGTTTTAAAATTTTGGAAAGAAGAAATTATTTCCTAACTTGTGAAAGAACAAAAGATATTAAATAAATAATAAATGGGAAGGATTTAATAACACAACTACCATCTTGGGCTTTAATAAAAAGGGGAAAGAAGGGAATAATAAGAATTAGGAAACTAAGTAATGGAGGAAACT
>SNQJ01S0020490.1:0-36342 GCA_010110895.2 Picea sitchensis
GCAAACGGAGAGAGTAAATCAAGTTATGGAAGACATGCTTAGGATGTATGTAATGGATAATCAAACCCAGTGGGAGAAGTACCTACCTTTGGTAGAGTTTGCCTACAATAACAGTTATCATAGTTCCATTCAAATGCCACCATACGAAGCTTTGTGTGGGAGGTCATGCAGAACACCATTGAGTTGGGATAGACTAGAAGACCGAGTAACAGTCGGGCTAGAATTGATTCAGGAAATGGAGGAACAGGTGATTCAGATCAGGCGGAGACTAAAGGAGGCATAGGATAGGCAAAAAAGTTATGCGGATGCACACAGGACCAACCGAAATTATGAAGTGGGGGACCAAGTTTTCATTCGTATCAGGCCTAATAAGAGTACCATATGGTTCGGGAAGGGGACAAAGTTGTCACCTCGGTTTATAGGGCCATTTAAGGTCCAAGAGAAAATTGGACCCATTACCTATCGTCTCGTACTGCCACCCCACTTGCATAAAACTCATAATGTATTTCATGTATCTGTTTTACGTCATTATGTTGCTGATGAATCACATAAACTAAACTGGAAAGAATTGCAGGTATCGGACGTGGGAACCCTCACGGTAGAACCGTTACGCATATTGGACCATAGAGTCCGACAGCTTAGGAACCGTCTAGTAGATCAAGTTAAGGTCCAGTGGGACAAGTATAGTCCAGGATCTGCTACATGGGAGGATGCTGAGACACTATGGCGAGACTATCCCTCACTATTTTGACCACCTCGAGAATATGTTTCTCGAAGGTGGGGTGTGTGTAACACCACCTTTTGACTTAGACAATCAGGATTACCTGAGGCCTATACATTTTATTTCCTAGTCACAGTGAAACTATTAAGTGATACACTTAAACTTTAAACTTATGAACTGTAATGAATGTTTAAATGTTATTAATGATGATGCATGTAATGCGATCTATTATGTGAATGTAAATTTTATGAATGATTAAATGTTATTGATGATGATGTATATGATGCGACATATAGTGAGAAAGTGAAATTGTTGAATGTTTAAATACTATTAGAATGATGTTGGATACGATGAAATCTATTTTGGTAAATGACAATCTTGTGAATGGGCGACGAGTTTGAATTGTGGGATATTATGAAATCTAATTCTAATTGGAAAAGTTGATGTTAATGTATCGGTACAGGGATACCAAATTGAAATGATGATAGTATGCAATTATATGATGATAATGCATAGAAATGTATGAGTTTGTGTTGCAGACTAATCTGCAGGATATGGGCTATGAAATAAACCAAAGAAATAATAATGATGAAAGTGGATATCAGGACCACTAGCTGAGAAACATTATGGTATGGATAATGAATGTGAAATTTGTATTGATTTGGATACATTGCTATGATATGAGGACTAGTGCATGATTTTGGTACTAACACTGCCCAAAACCGAATAAACGATGACAAAACCTCCAGCAACACGGTGCCCCTGTATGTTCCATTATAGGGTGTTGACCCTAGTTCTGTTAGGAGGGGTGGAGGCATTTCTCACCGTGTATCCTCCATTGTAGGGTGTTGACCTTGGTTCTGTTAGGAGGGGTGGAGGTGTTTCCCACCGTGTATCCTCTGAAACCTGAAGTCATGGGAGAACGGTGCTAGTTCACGCTCCCCAAGACATGTGATGATGACTGTCAGTTGCCTGCTAGGGAAGCTTGGTCGAGATAGCGACACTTCCACTTACGGGTTCTATTTGGAGTTAGGTCAATATAGTTGACGCTCCAAGATAGTCTAGCAGAGGAAGGATATGAATGGAGCTGGAAGTAGGTTAGGGAGGAAGGATGAGTAGTAATAGTTGTGACGATATGGAGATTTGTCTTGTGGTGGAATTGATGTCTTCCATTCCTAAAAATAATAATAATAATAAAAAAAAGAGTGTATACATGGATATTCATTATGACATAACTAAACCACAGCTGTTTAAAATAAATTATTGAACCAGATAATTGTGATTAAAGAATTTCTCAAACAATTGATTGATTGTTGTCTTTTATAAAAGACTAGTCTTGCTGACTGGATTGAATGCATGCATAAATTACTAAAGGATGACAGTTTGACTATTAGTACATGCACGAGACTTGCATGTACTAGCTACACATGCATTTCTTGTACATATACACTAGTGTGTATGAGCTTTCTTGACTTACTTATTGATAAATGTCAGTTACTTGTTGTGAATGTGTGAACCATGCTCTTTTCCTTTGTACCATCAGATACCTGAAACTTCAGGATGAAGTTTCTTGAAGGGTGGGTGTATGTAACGACCCTAGTTGAATAAATGATTAAAGATTATAAAGTAAAATTAATTAAAGAAAACAATTGTGGTTAATTAAGTAATACTCTAACTACATCTCACATTTAATGACCTGAGAAGTAAATTTAAAAGATCAATGAAAAATGGTATAAAAGGGTTGCGTATGCAGAGAGGGAGCCGATGAATCCCGAGAAGATAAAACATTAAAGGAAAGAGGAGGGACATGCACGGAGGTGGTTGAAGAAGTAACTGCATGAGTCGGTGAAGGAGGAATAAGGGAAGGAGGAAGGTTTACAAGGGGGGGATTCGACGAAGGATGGATGCGGAGGACGGTTGGATTTGCTGTGCGCAGAGAGTTTCTGGTTGTGACTTTTGATCAGTGGAGGCACCGAGTTGCTGGAGGTTTTGGGCACGGGGGCCAGGATATCCGTAGATATCCTGGAGCTAGGTAGTTTTCCTAGTTGGCAGGGAGGACAGTAGTTTTGGGTAGTTATTTTCTTGTTTGTGGCAGGGTTGATCTGTGTATCAGGTAGCAGGAAGGCAACAACAAGGCAAAGAGGCAACATAAATTAGCATCAGAATCATGTACTTTGTTAAGATATGTATTTATTTCATTCTGCCATGAAATCAGTATTTATAGATAAATCTAAGTTGCTGAAGTTGTTGTTATCAAAATCAATATTATGCTATGAAGTTATTGTCTCAGTTTATATAATAAATTGTTTATGAAACTTAATGATGTTAGAAATATTTGGTTGTTACATCTATGGCTTCGGGAAAAATCATGAGCAACCATTTCTTATTATGAAGGACCTATAGGAAGCATCCTATAAAAGCCACAACCTAAGTGTGTGTGTGTGTGTTAGATAAGGGTATATGTCAATATATACGTCGATATATATATGCCTATATATACACATGTATATACATTGGCTAGTATACACACTAGTGTGTGTGTGTGTGTGTGTGCGCGTGCGCGCGTGTGAGCGTACGCGCGTGTGAGCGTACGCTAGTTAATTAGTGTATATGGCAATGCACACACTAACTTGTGTGTGTACACTATATATGATGGTCTATATGCTACTTAGAATTATTTTCCATGGGTTCGAAGAAAAATGGTGTCAATATACACCCTACCCTCAAGTAGCATTAATTACTTTGCTTGGGATGCATATTGTTTGCTAATAAAAATAGTGAAGCTACCAACACCATATAGCCAATGATTTAGAATGTGTATATAAAATGATGTATGTATGTTGTATAATTAGTTTATTAAATTTAAAATATTTATAGAGATAATTTATTTATAAATTTTGTGAGGGATTAAATTATAAGGTATAATTTTTTTTTTGATATTTTTTCCTTATAAAAATAAAAATAAGTGATTAAATTAATTAAGTGTATTTTTTTTAAATTTTACTTTAAAAAATTATTTTTTATAAAATTCTTTTAAAATTATAATATTAGTTTTATATTGATTAAATTAATATGGTCCATCATTAAAAACAATTTGTCTTTAAATTCGGTTTCTATATTGATGTTTTGATTAAATTAATATGATTCATCATTAAACATTCTATATTGATGTTTTGATTAAATTAATATGGTTTATCATTAAATCAATTTGTATAAAAATTTTAAGTTGTATATAAATTAATTTAATTTTGTTAAATTTTTTTTATTTATTTATTTTTATTAATATATGAAAATATAAATATAATTTTAAATTAATTATTATTATTATTTAAAAAATAATAATAATAATAAAGATACATCTACCTCACATAGTAAAAAAAAAAAATGAGAAACACCACAACATAAGAATTAACCTCATACATGTATAGTTCAATTACATATAATACCTATAAATGCTATTAATCTGTAGTTTAAATGTTGTAAGAAATGATATTTTTTTTTATTATTTTTGCTTTAAATCTTATAAAAAATTGTGATATTAGCAGTGATTATTTCTATATAATTTGAATATTTCAAGAGTTTTTGAGAATGCTAAATCCATTTCTACATTCAAAAATAAATTTAAAAAAAATAAAATTATTTAATACAGATTTATGTCGCCAAATTACTGCGAAAAAAAACCATTTCCTAAAACAGTTATACAACACCCTTGTTAAACTTCGGGTAAAGATCTGCAACCAGCCAAGATCCATCCACTAGTAACGGGGCGGGGTCAGATCCACTACCAACAAGAGAAGATCTGCCCGGTTCAACACCAGCGGGAGAGAGAAAGTCCACCACTAGCAAGGGAGAGAAAGTCCACCAACAGGAGGAGGTCTACCAGTAAGGGAAGATCCATCAGCAGAAGAGGATCCACTAACGAGAACGAGAGCAGCTTAAAAACACACCCCGGTGCACATCAACTCAGCTAGTAAAAACCAGCTTGGATGATCTTCAATCTAGGCGAGCTTATGGTTCGTCTAATAAATTACATTTTATTTTTTACACAGAGCATACAGTAGCAACAGTTCTAATCCATGAGAAGCCTTCATAAAAAGGAATGCTATTACCCATTAGGCAGATGTTTCACCTTCAACGCAGAAAACTTAACATGAAAACTCACATTATCAATGCTTCAAGAAAATTCCCGGTAAAAGCCAACAGCTGTGCAGAGGAACTGAAAACGCTGTGTAAGCAGGGTCGATTGAAAGAGGCGTTGCGCATTCTGCAAGTCACAGACGGAACGCTAGACTCTTCTGTATACGTCTCTCTCTTGCAGGGATGCATGAAGAGAAAAGCCTTATCAGAAGGAAAATTAGTCCATACCCATATAAACGAAAATGGGTTCATGCGCAACAGATATCTACGGAACATGCTCGTCAAAATGTATTCAAGTTGCGGAAGCCTGACGGACGCTCGTAGAGTTTTTGATCAGATGCCTGTGAGAGATGTGTTTTCATATGCTGTGATGATTGCAGCTTGGGCTAGACATGGGGGTGGGCAGGAGGCCTTGGCGCTGTTTAATCAAATGAAGAAAAAGGGAATTAAACCCAATCATTTCATCTTTGCCAGCGTTCTGCCGGCTTGCTCTAACATGGCGGCTCTGGAACACGGCATGGAGGTCCATGAAGAGATAATTAGGCAGGGTTTTCATTCTGATGTGTTTGTGCAGAGCGGGCTTGTTGATATGTATGCAAAATGTGGGAATCTAGAGGATGCACGCCAAGTGTTTGACAAAATGTCCCAACGAGATGTGGTGGCCTGGACAGCTATGATTACTGGGTACGCGCAGAATGGACAGGGAGTGGAGGCCTTGAGACTGTTTCGGGAAATGAAGGCAGATGGTGTGAAACCCAACTTGTTGACGTTTACTGGCGTTCTCCCGGCGTGCGCGAACTTGGCTGCCCTGGAGCAAGGGATGGAGATCCATGATGAGATTGTGAGTAGTGGGTTTGGATCTGATGTATTGGTGGAGAGTGCTCTTGTAGACATGTATGCAAAATGTGGGAGTATAAAGAAGGCGCGTGATCTGTTTGACAAAATGCCGCAACGGAATGCGGTCTCATGGACATCCATGATTGCAGCATATGCAATGCATGGCCGTGGTCAGGAGGCCCTCTGGCTGTTTGAACAGATGCAGCAGTCTGGTGTAAGGCCGGATCATGTGACCTTAGTTTGTGTTTTGACTGCGTGCTGCCATGCAGGCCTGGTGGACAAGGGCAGGGAGTACTTTGATTGTATCAGCAAGTGTTATCGCATCACACCTACAATGGAGCACTATGGTTGCATGGTTGACCTCTTAGGACGCGCTGGATGCTTGGATGAGGCATGCGATTTTATCAATAATATGCCAATAAAACCAGATGCCAGTGTTTGGGTGAGTTTGCTTGGTGCCTGTAGAATTCATCACAATGTAGAGCTAGCAGAAAGTGCAGCAAAACATATTTTTGAGCTGGACCCTGAAAATGCTGGACCTTATGTGCTGCTGTCAAATGTTTATGCTGCAACTGGCCGATGGGATTGTATTGAAAAAGTGCGGAACATGATGAGAGAGAGGGGTGTGAAAAAGACACCTGGGTGCAGTTGGGTTGAGATCAATAAGCAGGTTCATGCTTTCCTCTCAGGAGACAGGTCGCACCCACAGATGCTGGAAATCTATGAAAAGTTGGATCTATTGTCTAGGGAGATGAATGCAGCAGGTTATGTACCTGACACAAGATTTGTACTGAACGATGTGGAGGAGGAACAGAAGGAACAATTTCTTTGCCACCATAGTGAAAAGCTGGCAATTGCATTTGGGCTTCTCAAGACATCCTGTGGGACAACTATTCGGGTAATTAAGAACCTTCGAGTGTGTGGTGATTGCCACTTTGCCATCAAGTTCATCTCAAAAATCACCTTAAGAGAGATTGTTGTGAGGGATGCCAATCGCTTCCATCATTTCAAACAGGGGTCGTGTTCTTGTGGCGATTATTGGTGATTGCAACTGTAATCATAAAAAAAGGGGTTGATATTCCCTGAAGGAACTTGACCTTCTGCTTGGAGATCTAGTGCGTATATGTTTTAGCCTGGACTCAGAATCATTGTGTAATACATTATACTATATATATCATTTGGTAAATTTTATGGGAGGATTGCATGGAAATCATAAAGACAAGTTATGATTTTCAAAATGGCAGGCAATCAACTTCTACCGGTTAAATTTTTGAATTTGAGTTCATAATGAATTAGAGGGATTGGTTGGATGAGGTTGGCCTGGTGTACAGATATCTGATAATGATTTTTCGCTTGAAACTCTGATGCTTTGAAATGGCAATTGGCTTGTGGGCTATATTTAAAGGCTTGCATGGAGAGAAGCAATTATCAATAAGGACATGCAACCGGTCCCTGATTACATTGATTGAAACAAATGCATAATGGCCGAATGGTGATGCTAGCTATGTTCTCTAAAATGTCAGCATTGACAGGGCATACATCAGCAATGAATGCATTGAAATTCAGTCAATGTTATAGAGTAAAAATTGTTTCTGCTGCTGAAATAATCAATTCAAGAACACCTCTTAAACTATGAGACATCGAGACTTGTGTTTACCTACAACTGACCAAAAAAGCAGTGATAAATGGCTCTTTTGTTGAATACCATCCACTTTTTGAAAAAACAATATCTGGTATTGACGCTTGAAAATCAAAATGTAGCAGTGTTACTAACGATGTTTTTTGTTAATTAGTATTTTCTACTCTGCTTAAGATTCTCATCTACCATTCAGTATTGAAAGACAAATCTCAAGAAATGCACCGTTCAGTCTTAAAAGACAGATCTCAAGAAACCCCACTTTAAAGGGTTATTATACTAGTGAGACTGTTATCTGCAGAGGCTTCTACAAGCTTAAGTTTGATGGAGCCTCAAAATATGGAAGGACAAGAAGTTGGGGAGGGGGGATTTGTTTGCAACCATGCAAAGTTGGTAATTCTAGGCTATTTATTGATTTGCGACAACTCTTGAAACATGTATCCAATTTCTAGTGCTGGTACTGAAGCTTTGTTTAAATGGAGACATGGAAGACATGTTTGTGGAATCCTGAAAGGAGACTCAAGTAAGGCGATTAATATGGTAAAGGGAAATTTTATGTGAGTAGAGAATGTAATGGCTTATTAGGGGGGGACAGGGGACTCGCCAAATTTTAAAATATAACTCTGGTTGCATGCCGAAGAGCAAAACCCATTGGCTCGTTGCATGGGGAACAGAGGACCTCCTACAATCTAATTGGGCTTGCTTAAAAAAATATCAGAATATAATGATGGTATCCGAAGAAAATCTTCCATTGTAGCAAGGTGTTTGATAACAAGCTTCATCTACAGTAGACAAAGAATGCAGAAGAGTTTCAAACCTTTAGAAGTAGGACTAATGCCTATGGAGTGGGGAATTTTCAGTCCACTCAATAGAGATTACAAATTAAAGGACAAGGCTTGAATGAGATCACTTCATTAATTCATTAGTGATGATGCCATGTTGAAGACATAGTTACCAACGTTGAATTCGAGTACGGATAAAGTACGAGATGAAAAAATTTGGGTACAGAAACAAATTGGGCTATACATCTCACTGATACAAAAGAAAATTTGCATTTTTTTTTAAATTTTAAGGAGTAAAAGAATTGTAGCATTGCTATCCCTTCAAACGGGATAGGAATTGTGGTTTCCTTCTTCAATACTTAAGTTTTAAACACAATAGCACTGGTGGCTGAACTCATTTACACAGTAGCTTTGCCTTCATCACGCTCTGCAAGGATGAACTCTCACGAAATCAAACCCAAAGGGAAACACTTTCAGAATAAGCTAATCACATTCTCCGCGATTCACTCCAATCTATTCTCCATCCTTTCACTTCACTTGCAGCTCTCCAACCTCATCCTGAGCAAGCCCAGTGAGTGCTCCCATGTTCTTGTGTGGACTCTGCCCGAAAGCCAGTTCTGACACAGGGCATGGCGGTAATTATTCAACCTCAGAGACAAACTGTGGTCCTCAAACTTGGAATTGAAATACTCAGCCAGCAACCCTGAGCTCTGAAACATGAGTTCCAGCACTGAGCAATCTGGAAGACAACTTCTCCACAGCCTTTGCATATTTCTCACAGGCCTCCTTGTATCACAATCCATTGTAGGCTCTTCACATATGGGTGGGAGTTGTGACAGGCTTGGCCTCGTTTTTTGGTGACTTGAAATGTGTTTTGACTGAACTGAATTTCGTTGAACCTAATTATTTCAGAAATTTTGATTTTTTGGGCTCAACTCAATCGAACCTGGTGACCCTGGTTGAAGCTGAGATGAAGCTCTGGTATATGAATAACAGTAAAGATACTTTGATGACATCGCTAGGATTAGTGTACTTTTGGATATCGATTATTCCCTATTTCAGAGGTGTTATTTTTTGTTTCTTCATATCCTGAAAGTTATTTTTTATTAGGCAGTCTACCCTACATAGTCTATTGATGTTTTGGTAGCAGCGGGAGGTATTTCCTCTTAGACAACTTTTTTTTTAGAGAAGAAGAAGATTCCAGAAATCAAAGGAAGACCATTGAACAGTTGAAGAACACTCTAGAAGAGAAGTCAACCCACAGGAAAATAATAAAGTGGAAATATAATTTCCAAGAAGAGAAGCCGGCCCACAGAAATAATAAAGTAAATATGAAGACCCAAAATAAGAAGCCAGCCCCAGATAGGCACCTAGATTAGTATAAATATAGGGTTGGATCATTTCATTTGTACAGTCAGACAATTCCCCTTCAGCAGTGTGCACTAGGCAGCTAGCAGCTGCAATTGTGACAATTTCGCTATTTCTGGAATTTGCTTTTCTTGGAGAGTGCGCCTCACTTGGAGAAGGATAGTCTTGGTGGCTCTTGGTGGTCTCTCTTGTGCACTATATCTGGAAGAGTTGCGCTAAGGTTGTGTGGTGCTGCCCAGTTGCTCCGTGCTAGTTGCAGTAGCAGTTACAACTGCAGTTACAATTGCAGTTGTAGTTACAGTTGCAATTGCAGTTACCAGTTACTAGTTGTGTCATTTCTATGGTGCGCTATCTTTCTCTAGTGATGCACCTATATTGTGCCAGTTCTGTGGTGACTCAGTTGTCTACCCTCACTAGGGTTTGACAAGAAGAAGAGATACATATTTGTTATCAGGGTTTCTTCATTGTTGGTTTGCTCTTGTAAATAGAGTTTGTTCATGGTTGTATTGGAATATTAGAAAGATTCTCTCTAGGAAAAGTTGGCTGGGTTTTTCCCTGAGTTTGGGGTTTTTCTAGGATAAATCTGTGTCTTCTTGTGCTTGTTTATCTGCTGCTTATATATTTTAGTATATGGTTATTGAATGTTAAAAGAAGATAAAAATTCTACGGTAAATCTAATGTTAACAAAACTAATGAAAATCTAACATGGAATCAGAGCTGGTTTCCTTCAGAACAATCTAACCACTGGAAGGAAGATCGTGAGATTTGCCACATTGTTGAAATTTGCCACTGCACAGTTTTATTTTTTCAAGCTCGTGGACACTTATTATAAAGTTGATTGGGACAAATTTTAGCATAGATCAACTCGCCTTTCCCTAGCGCACCTGCTGCGTCTTTTAGATTGACTTTCTGTCAAAGTTGAATTTTTAGGGTTTTAGGCTTGTTGACATTTTCCTGGACATTGAACCCTCTGATTCAGATTTCTAACTTTTCCTTGTTGATGTAATTTCTTAGATTAGAAGACAAAGCTGGATGGTGCACTCGTATCTAAAATGAGGGAGTTTGTAGGAGATGTACATTTGACAAGAGGACATTTATCCAAGCAATGACAGTAGATCCAAAGGGATCTTAGATCTAGTGCACTCAAAGGAAGCCCAAGAGTTGGAGGAAGCCGTGATGATGTCTTCTATAGTATAACAACTCAAATGGGACATCAATAGCTAGTCTCCAGGTTTTCTTATCAGGTTTGATATTTTATTACTGCAACATAAGTAAGTATTGTAACTAGAACACCGGTCTTTAGAAGACTATTACCACCGAGTACTCTTTCTATCAAATGTTTAGTAACAATTGAATATTGTTGGTATGATGATAATTATACTCATTGTTCATTATTAATAATGCACTTATTTACAAGATGAATTGATCTCCTCTAGGAGATGTTCTTGGTTGTTGATCTTGTCCCAGGCATGTCTTGTAAATTCCATGGAGGTTACCATGGAGTTGTTCTTGTTTCTTGTTTCGGGAAGGTTACTATGAAGGAATGATTGGTCACAACACTAGAAGAGTGTTGTTCTTATTTCTTGTTATTGTATTTTATTTTGGCTCTTTTCCCAGGAAGGTCATAGGTGATAGCTCTAAGAAGGAGCTATTGTGATGATTGTTCCCATTCTTGTTTTTATTATTGTTCTTATCATAAGAATGTTGTTCTTGTTTGCTATTTTCCCTTATTGTTTGTCTTGTTCTGGGCAGGTCACATGTGATAGCTCTGAGAAGGAGCTATAATGACGGTTGCAGGAGGCAACATATGAGATGGTCTCTCACTGATACATGGAGCAGACTATCCAGACATAGAGTTGTGTACATGACCGTACACATCCATGTAACGAAGGAGAAGAGGACGAAGTCAGAACCTTCTGGAAAGAAGGGTACTTTTGTGAGATACAAAGTATCTTGTATGGAGATTGATTGTGAGGAGAAGAAGGCTCCAAAGGATGACCATACAAATCCCTCTAGTTCTATTGATCACTCTTCAGATCACCAGGAAGAGTCGGTAGAGCTATAAGGGCCTATCCATAAACGTTGTAGTGACTAGGAAAAGACTAGCATGGTCCCGTGATACTTTGCAGGATGCAAAGGGCATGCAGTTATATGGCATTGATGATCCATATCATGAGGAGGCGCAGATGGCTCCACCAATGGTGAGGCAGGTGGCCCCACCAAGTACCATCTCAGAAGGAGCCAAATTTTAGAAGGAGTCATCCCTTGGGATCCAGTAGGAAGGAGCAACCTCCTAGTATAGTTCATATGAGATCGGACTTCAGAGAAATTCAGCATATGCAGAGGGAGTATATGGCTCCAAGATTATAAAGAATCAGAGGGAGTCAAATCCTAGAGGGAGCATGTAGGCTCAGAGTGAGCCTGATCTTAGAGAGAGTCAGTCGACTCAGAGAGAGTGGACCATGAGAAGGCCTTTGCTCCAGTCACCTAGTACATTTCCACTAGGGCCATTACTTGCTAGAAAGCAGTAATGATGGACTCTACTCTAGAAGAACATATCTCAAAAGATCAGAATGAGACAATAGAGCTAGAGATACCTGTAGATCCACCCAGAGAAATTATAGTTACCAGGAAGAGACCGGCATGACTTCATAACACTTTGCAGGAAGCTGAAGGACATGCATCTCCCAGAGGATCTTTTAAAGAAGGCAAGAGACCACACAAGTTTCCCAACTGTTATCACTCTGTAATTTTCCTTGGCTGTGGAAGGAAAACCCATAGGTAATCACAAACCAACTTGTAGATTGGAAGCTCGCCCTTCGAACCCAGAGAGGGCTCTCTTTGATAACTTATCCACATAAAAAAATGGTTATTTAATAAACAAAATGACTAGATCTTCAGTTGAGTAAGGTTTTCAAAATGTGTTGGTAGGGTTGAGTGAAACACCCATTGAGCATGGAGTCATAATAAAGATAGGCCAAATCAAAGCTTTCAAAACTGGTTGATATGAACAAATGTACTTCATAGGCTAGGTAGCTAGCAATCTATCAATCATCATAGGTATTGTAGTATGGTGGTGGGAAGAAAGAAACACATCAATGATAACAGAGCACTAAGCAGTGGATGAGTTCTGTCACAATATCAGAAGACTAATGTAGGAAAATTGAATGTGAGATAAATAACATCAACAATGAATTCTGTATCTATAATCCTTCACTCAGAATAGAAGAATATACATAATGATAAACAAGATGGAAAACATTCACAAAGAAAACATACTGCAGATCACTAACACAAGAATCTTTGAAACAAAATATTCAAGTCCTTCAGCTTGAAAGCTTTCATTAACAAAAAATATATACAACAACCAAAGAGTATTTTCCCTCAAGTCTCCAACCCTTTTCTCCTTCTTTTCTTCACAATATATAGAATTACATTTCAATTTAACTCTACAAGGTCGAAATAGTTAGGGTTTCACATTCAAGGAGTTACAAATTAACTCCTATTTTTTAGGGTTTAGTTTTTAACTAATTAAATTAGGTGAAAATATGTAGAAATAGGCTCTAAAGATTCCTTCGAATCTCCCAAACCATGACACCTGTGTAAAAATTGAGAGAGGTTTTCGTAGATGAACCCGTTCTTGAGAAAAAACTCTTTTAGTTTGTTGAGATCTATCACCATCTACTCAAAATATGAGCTTGAATTCAACTGCAAAAACATTCAGCTACAAGAAATTTCGCAGCAACCAAGAGATTTCGTAGCGACTCGTAATTTTGCATTTTCTCCCAAATGGCAAATTGGGTTGGCCTGATTTTTTGTTAACAAATTAATGACACTATGATGCCTCTCCACAAAAAAATTGGACAAAACCCACTTTGTCTTTTTAAAGTTACAATGAAAATAACATTTCACAACAACTAGGAAATTTGTTGTGAAATCTCAGTTTCAACAGTTTCCTTGGTGAACTCTCTCTCTCTCTCTCTCTCTATCAAAATGTGATAGTGTCTTTGCCATTGTTGGAGCTAGAAGGCCATAGGTAATGGCAAGGATAGCAAAATAATCACAAAAATGACTAGAAGTGCTCCACATGCCTCATCGCCTCATCGATATTACATTGATAGAAATACCATCGAACCTTGACACATGATATTTTAAGAGACGAAGACATGACTAGAAGACTCAATTAACAACAAAACCAACTAGTTTGACTTTGTAAATTAATACTCCTTAACATAGGCTCCAATGGGGATGCTATCCTCCCTGTGAGGTAGTAAAGAACCTCAGATCCAGTTCCTGATCCATTGGGATGCTCCCAAGTCATATACCCCACAACTTTCAAAACCTACACATTGCTGCAAACCAAACTGAAATTGCTGCACATTGAAAAATGTAAAGAGATGCTGATTTGGACAACTTATTTATATACATCATTCTACTCTAAGTCGTTGAAAATCACTGCTCAATCAAGTGATACAAAAATGCCAATGCATCCAATCAAGAAGCTTCTCAAGTAATTTGACTCCTTGACCATGTTTGAATAAAATCAAAACTAGACACTGTAATGGAAAAGACAACCGATGACGGATCTAATATTCATAGTGAAAACATGGCTGAGAGTTCAGACTGAAAAATTCCTCAATATAATTAGCTACATGATCATAAAAATCTTAGAAGCCATATTATGTTCGCTGATCCTCAATGTATTCTGTAATTTGATTTCCATGGTTGCACTGTTCATGGGTGTTTTTTTTTTCAAACTCATGATCAAAACATTCCTCATCCTCAATATCAAAGGGCAAATGAAGCAATTTGTCTTTTTTCTTTTGCTGAAATGAAACTTCGAAAGAAATACCCTGTAATGGAAGAATTTGGGATATTTCCTGATCTTCTAAAGCTTCAAGCTCTTTTTCAATGTCCTTGGCAAACTCATCTAAAAAATGGATTTTATCTTTCAAGCTACATTTGCATGACTTTAAATAAGAAGACAAAAATGAAGAAAAGTTTTCATCCACTTCATCATTGGTGTACATATCATTCCATTCTTCAAAACCTTGAATGGAAACAGGGGCTACCACAAACTTTGTTTTCTCCATGTATGTTTCGAGAAAGATGAGCCAAAAAAATGAAAAAGATTTAATGGACCTAGTAGGAAAACCTTTAGCCCAACTTCTACATTTTCCTTGGAACGAATCATAAAAAAATATAAGAAATACATCTTCATTCTTGATTCTAAGAAGATCAATAAAGTCACGGAAATCCGAGATATGTTTCAAGGCCAAACTCAAATCTTCTCTACTAAATTTTGGACCATTCCTTAAAAAATATTCATCCTTGGGTAATAGATTAGAGAAACCATAAATTTATGAAAAGTCCAAGCATGCATACCTTGCAATGATAGAAGAAGCATCTGAGTCCCTCATAGTGTGGTGGAGTCACCAGTAAATCCCTCAAGCAATGAATCATTTTGACAATGGAGTCGCCATTGATACTCTGAAATCTGAATTATTCTGAAAATGGAGTCACTAGGGTAAAATATGAAACCAACCTATGTGTCTCACTCTCTGTTTACCCTTCAGGAATCAAACCTGAAACTTTGTCGTTATTTTCCAGGGAAGATTTCACTTTCATTCCCCGACAACGACGCCAAAATGTTATCACTCTGTAGTTTTCCTTAGCTGTGGAAGGAAAACCCAGGGGTAACCACAAACCAACTTGTAGATTATAAGTTAGCTCTTCCAACCTAGAGAGGGCTCTCTCTGATAAATCAACCACATAAAAGAATGATTATTTAATAAACACAATCACTAGATCTTCATTTGAGTAAGGTTTTCAAAATGTGTTGGTAGGGTTGAGTGAAACACTCATTGGGCATGGAGTAATAATAAAGATAGGCCAAATCAAAGCTTTCAAAACTGGTTGATATGAACAAATGTACTTCATAGGCTAGGTATCTAGCAATTTGTCAGTCATCATAAGTATTATAGTATGGTGGTGGGAATAAAGAAACACATCAATGATAACAGAGCACCAAGAAATGAATTAGTTCTGTCACAATATCAGAAGACTAATGTAGAAAACATGAATGTGAGATAAAGAGCATCAACAATGATTTCTCTATCTATAATCATTCACTTAGAATAGAAGAATATACATAATGATAAACAAGATGAAAAACATTCACAAAGAAAAAATACTGCAGATCACCAACACAAGAATCTCCGAGACAAAATATTAAAGTCCTTCAGCTTAAAAGATTTCATTAACAAAAAATATACAACAACCAAAGAGTCTTTTTCTTCAAGTCTCCAACCCTTTTCTCAATCTTTCCTTCACAATATATAGAATTAAATTTCAATCTAACTCAATTAGGTCGAAATAGTTAGTGTTTGACATTCAAGAAGGAGTTACAAACTAACTCCTATTTTTTAGGGTTTAGTTTTTGACTAGTTAAATTAGGTGAAAATCTGTAAAAATAGGTTGTAAATATCCCATCAAATATCCCAAACCATGATACCTGTGCAAAAACTAAGAGACGGTTTTGTAGATGAACTCGTGCTTAAGAAAAACATCTTTCAATTTGTTGATATCTATCACCATTTTCTTGAAATATGAGGTTGAAGTGAACTACAAAAACAATTAGCTACAAGAGATTTCGCAACAACCAAGAGATTTCGCAATGATTGGCAATTTCGATTTTTCTCTAACATGGAGAACTGGGTTGGGATGAATTTTTTTCAGAAAATTAATGACACTATGATTCCTCTTCACAACAAAGTTGGGAAAAACCCAATTTGTATTTTTAAAGTTATGATGAAAATAACATTTCACAACAATTAGGAAATTTGCTGCTAAATCTCTGTTTCAACAGTTTCTTTTGTGAACTCTCTCTCTCTCTCTCTTTCTCTCTCTGTCAATATGTGATAGTGTCATTGCCATTGTTGCATCTAGAAGGCCATAGGTAATGCCGAGGATACCGAAATAATCATAAAAATGACCAGGAGTGCTCCACATGCCTCATCGCCTCATCAATATTACATTGATAGAAATACCATCGAACCTTGACACATGATATTTTAAGAGACCAGGACATGACTACAAGACTCAATTAGCAACAAAACCAATTGTTTTGACTTTATAAATTAATACTCCCTAACACTAGGTATGTGGCCCTGATGAGTAAAATCATTGATTCATAACCTTCCACTTTTGAGGAATCTACTAAGCAACGAGTGTGGAAAGATTCCATGATGGAAGAATACCAGTCCATCATGAAGAATGATGCATGGGAAGTGGTTTTGAGACCGGAAGGGAAGTTAGTAGTGACTTCCAAGTGGATCTACAAGATCAAACATGCTACAAATGGCAGCATAGAGAAGTACAAAGAAATACTTGTGGCTAGAGGATTCCCCCAGAAAGAGGGAGAATATTATGATGAGACACTTGCTTTAGTGGACAAAATAAGTGTACATAGAGCAACCACAAGATACACGAGAAGGAGCCTCATGTCTACAAATTTGAAGAAATCATTATATGTGCTTAAACAGGCACCCAGGGATTGGTATGCCAAAACAAAAAGTTATTTGATGAGTTTGGGAATGATTTCCGCTTGATATTGGATTAACTGTTTCTTATAGGGGATGAGAATTTGATATATGGATGTAAGAGGGAACTCACTTCAGAGTTCGAAATGAATGATCTTGATTTGATGGGATTAGAGGTGTGGCAGAAACCAAATGAGATTTTTCTTAGCCAAGGAAAATTTACAGTTGAGATCCTACAAAGATTTAGGATGATGGACTGCAAGTCTATGGACACACCTATGGTTATGAGTATGAAGCTCCTGAGTGATTCATATTCATATTTGGTTGATCCCATGATGTATAGACAATTGATCAGATCCTTGATGTAGCTAGTTAATACCAGGCTAGATATATGATTTGTAGTGAACACATTGAGTTAGTACATGGTTGAGCCTAGAAATGTACATTGGATAGAAGCAAATCATGTGTTGAGGTACCTTCATGGTACGTTTGGATATGGACTCAGATATGTCTCAGATGGTGTACTAAAGATACAAGGTTATACAAACTCTGACTGGGCGGAGAATGCAATGGATAGGAAAATCACATCAGGATGTTGCTTCAGTTTGAGATTAGGTATGATCTCATGGTTAAGCATAAAATATACGTCAGTGGCACTTAGTACAACAAAGGTAGAGTATATTGCAGCCAATTTTCCAAGCTGTGAAGCAGTGTGGCTTTAGAAGTTGCTTGCAAGGTTATTTGATCTAGAGTTGGAGCCAACTTTGATATACTGTGATAATCAAAGTTGTGTGAAGCTTTCAAAGAATCTAGTCTTTCATGACAAGTCAAAGCATATAGAGATCAAATATCATTACATATGAGACATGGTGCATAAAGGAACACTGGAGCTCTGATACATATCCACATATGAACATATAGCGAACATTCTCACCAAGCCTTTGTCTAGAGTGAAGAATGAGTACTTCAGAGAAAATCTTGGCATGATGCTGAATGTCCACCCTCATTGAGAGGGAGGTGTGTTGTTTCTCCTCTAGCAAGCTCCTCATTTAACAAGGGTTTCCCAGATCAATCATGTAGAGTGACTGAGGGAGTAATGTGTATCTTAGCACAAGTCTTGCCTATGCCATGTGAGGTGGTTAGGTGTGAATGAGACTTGTAGCATGGTCTTGGACCATGGCGTAGCCTTTGGGCTATGGTCATATTCTTTTCTAGTGGATGGGTGTGAATAAGACTACTAGGAGAGGGGAAATATCACAACATAGTCGTGGAGACTATGGAAGTAGTTTTGTACTACTGGACAACATGGTAGTAGTTGTGTGCTACTAGTTGATTGATACATAATCGTGGAGACCATGGAAGTATTTTTGTACTACTGGACAACATGGTAGTAGTTGTGTGCTACTAGTTGATTGCTACATAGTCATGGAGACTATGGCAATATTTTTGTACTATTGGACAACATGGTAGTAGCTATGTGATACTAGTTGATTTCTACATAGTCATGGAGATTATGGCAGTAATTTTATACTACTAGAAAACATGGTAGTAGATGTGTTTTACTAGTTGATTGCTACATAGTCGTGGATACTATAACAATATTTTTGTACTATTGGACTGCATGGTAGTAGTTGTGCACTACTAGTTGATTGCAACATAGTCATATAGACTGTGGAAAAATTTTTGAGCTATTGATGGCATGGTGGTAGCCTTGTGGATACTAGATGATTGCAATATAGTCATTGGACTATAGTGGTATTCTTTGAACTATTAGAAGAAAACATCTTGGTAGAATACCTCCCTAGCTAAGAGGGAGTGTTGATGTTTTAGTAGCAGCGGGAGGTATTCCCTCCTGGACAACTTTTCTTAGAGAAGAAGAAGATTCCAGAAATCGAAGGAAGACCATTGAATAGTTGAAGGACACCCCAGAAAATAAGTCGACCCACATGAAAATAATAAAGTGGAAATAAAATTTCCAGGAAGAGAAGCCGGCCCATAGAAATAATAAAGTAAATAAGAAGACCCAAAATAAGAAAATGGCCCCAGAAAGGTGCCAAGATTAGTATAAATAAAGGGTTGGATCATTTTATTTGTACAATCAGATAGTTCTCCTTCTATAATGCGCACTAGGAAGCTAACAATTGTAGTTGTGACAATTTTTCTATTTTTGGGTTTTGGTTCTCTTGGAGAGTGCGCCCCACTTGGGGAAGGATGTTCTTGGTGGCTCTTGGTGGTCTCTCTTGTGCGCTACCTCTAGAAGAGTTGTGATAAGGTTGTGTGGTGCTTCCCAGTTGCTTCGTGCCAATTGTAGTAGCAGTTACATCTACAGTTACAGTTGCAGTTGCAGTAGCAGTTATAGTTGCAATTACAGTTGCAGTTGCAGTTACAAATTACCAGTTGTGCTAGTTCTATGGTGTACTATCTTGCTCTAGTGATGCACTTATCTTGCACTAGTTGTGTGGTGACTCAGTTGTCTACCCTCGCTAGGATTTCACAAGAAGAAGGGATACATATTTTTTATCAGGGTTTTTCATTGTTGGTTTGCTCTCGTGAATAGATCTTGTTCATGGTTGTATTGGAATATTATAAATATTATCTCTAAGAAAAATTGGATGGGTTTTTCCCCGAGTTTGGGATTTTCCCAAGATAAATCTTTATGTCTTCTTGTGCTTGTTTATATGTTGCTTATATATTTCAGTATATGGTTATTGAATCTTAAAAGAAGATAAAAATGCTATGGTAAATCTAATGTTAACAAAACTAATGAAAATCTAACATAGTCTAGTTCTATAATTAACTGAAGATCTATTTTTATCTTTAGTCTGTGATTATGTAACAAAGATATTTTCTAAAAATATATATATTTATGGTTTATACAATACTTGTGACAATACTCATTGTTTGAGATTAAATTCTCTTTTCTTCAAATTTGTCCCACAAAGCTACATGAATTGATTTGAGCATCACAACTCTCTTTTTTTCTTTGAAAAATGACAAAATAGGAAAACAAATCTTCTCTTTTGGCCCAAGAAAAAGCTATGATACCACTTGTTATGATCCTAAACCAAAGAAATTGAATCACAAAAGAGATATCAACAATGATCCAAATTGTATTAATATAAAAAACCCTTAAGGTAGGGAAACACATCGCAATTGATCATTTTATGGAAGGAATCCACTCCTATTCGTTTGTCTCCTAAGATTGGGCGACCTCTCAATGAATCAAGCTCCAAATATAATATTCTTCCACACAACTCATAATGAGGAATCCATCCTTATTTATACTTAACAAGAAAAACCTAATCATAACAATCTCCTAACTACTTAGTGGACATTCTTTAATGAGATCCCATTACATTTATTCAATACTAATTACTATATTGGGTCTTATTTAATAATAAAATGTATAGTGGGCCTAGTCCACCTTTCATTGAATGACCTCCACTTATTACTCTACTATGGGCCCTTCACCCTCCCATTACATCCTTAGGGAGGATATCAACAAACATATATAGGATATAATCTATTTTTGGGCATTAATTACCATTTTTATTTGAAATCATTTATTGTTTTTTCAAATGAGAAAAAATATTTTGTTAGGTTGTTTATCCTAGTCTATTTCTATGATTAATTGATTTTTTAAAAATCTTCAATCTCTAATTTTGTAGCAAACATATATTAAATATATAGTCAGGATTAATACAATATATAGATATTTAGACTCAATTCTCTTAGCTCACATATGGAGGTTGTCTACCTAGTAGAGTGGATTTGGATCTACACAAGTGCCCCGATCATGTAGGGAATATGAGAGGCCCTGGCATAGGGTTGACAATGGGCTTTGGTTTAGAGTAGCATGCACCAAAAATATGGAGAAATGACATTAGCCATGGAGGATCCATGAGGAGAATACCTAACCTATATTCATTCCATCCATATGATATCACCCATTTCCAAGTTCCTTCTCCCCCCAACAATTAAGACCTACCTTCCTTTCTTCTTCAAATGGGTCCACCTAGAATAATGTACCCAAACTATGAAGACCTTTCTTCTTCTTGAGGGAAGAAAATAGGATAGAATTCCATGCCCCAACCAACATACAAGGCAAACAAGGAATTTCCACACCAAATAGTATAATATATTGCCTAAGGGACCCATTGGATCCCCAAATATTGATTGTTAACTACAGAGCATCACTATTATTATTTTTATTATATATGGTCACGTGGATCTGAGTTTTGGGTCTCACTAATCAAAGGAAATATTTTTAGGTAGGTGATCTATAGAATGACAAGAGTAGCTTCCACCTTCTTGACGATATCATTTACAAGCTTAAAACACATAATGACTTTACACCAATAATGGAGAGAGAGGAACTTTTATTTGCTCAATCAACTATAATATAAGAGATTGAGGAATCTTAAAGCATTCAAAAGAGAAATGGCGAGAGGAAATTTTAGTTGCTTAATCAACTATAATGTAAGAGATTGAGGAGTCTTGAAGCATTCAAAAGAGAAATAGCTTCATGCTCAACATAACACGATACACACAAAAAAGAGTTCCTTGGGTTGGAGCCTTTAATCTCCTTGTGTCATCTAAATCAAGTTCCTTCTTATAGATGTTTTACCAGGCTTGAATACTTGCAATTAAAATGTCTAATGGTAGAGCTAGGCCATTTAGGGATTAACTTTCCCAATGGTAGAGTTGAGCTATTCCACATTCCCCTTGAATGTTGTTATGTGATGGAATAAATTCAATTTTTTATTTATTTAATATCAACAAAAAACTTCACTTTCTTATTTTTTGTTAATTTGATAATAAGAGACAAATATGAGGAAAATCACTGGAAAAATTATGGGGTATCGATGGCCCTTCTGATTATTAAACAAATTCTCACAATATAGATTTAGCAACCCTAGAGGTTTGATAGGGTTAAAACTAACAATTGACTAACAAATTTTCATAAATAGAAAAATACCAAATCAACTAATCACCCAACTAATTAATCTAAGTCAACCAAATTCTTCTAGAACTAGCCGAAGTAATTACCATACTCCAACACTCTCCCTTAATTACGACTGCTAATAACATTAACCATTAATTTTGACAATGTCTTTATAGACTTACAAAATCATGAGTTCTTCCTGGTGTAAGTGTCAACGAGGTTTACAATACTTGAAAACTTGTTTTACATCCTTTACTTTTGTATGTTGGTGCAACTTGTCCTATACTCTACAAGATTTTTCTTTCTTTTGCTCCAAACTTCGTATTCTGCATACCTTTCTTCTTCTTCAACTTCTCCTTTACTCTAGTCTTCTTCTTCAATATTTCCTCTTCTTCTTTATTTTCTTCATTTGGTTCTTCTTCTGCATCTTCTTGTACTTCAACTACTGAACATCTCTGTTAACCTCTGTAACAACATTTTCATTTTCATCCATCTTCTCTTCCATTGTTGCAAAATCTTCAACAAATCTGATGATTGCATTTATTTGTTTTGTTCCTTCTTCTATTGCATATTTTCCATATCCAGTTTTATATTTATCATACTTGGGATTTGCGAGTCATTCCTCAAGAAATGCTATTTCTACCTCATACTCAAACTCAACATTCATTGCAAATAAATTCTCCCGACATTTTGCTACAACTGAAAATGCAGTTTTATTTTCTTCTTCAACTTCAATTTCTTCACCTTGCTCTTTCTTTGCATCTTGTACAACATTACCTTTTTCTCCTGCAATTTCTTCAACACATTTCACTGCAACTTCTGGTTCTTCCACAACTTCAAAACCTTATTCTGTTATGATAACCACTTTATCAACATCTATAACATTTTGTAACTCAACTTGATGATGATCGGTGTTGCTCCCCCTTTCACAGTATGCCATTTTGAGAATATCCCAAGCTTCTTTGGATCTAGATGCTATTGCGATTTTTGGAAGAATTCTCTTATCCAAGCCTTGTTGAATGAGATGCATTGTTGTTGCATCATCTTTCATGTTGACTATAAATTGATCCCTTTGATCTTGTGTCATGGCCTTATAGGATGTTTGATTTAAGGGTTCTTCAAACCTATTCAAAACAATGTTCCACAAATCATCTATATGTAGTATGGTTCTCATCTTAATGGCCGAAAAATCATAATTTTTACCATTGTAAATAGGAGGCCTCAACAAATCCATATTCATAACTCTAGATAATATCTCACTCAACTATAGTTTTCTAATGAAATAATTACAAAAACATCTTCAATCAATACTTTCAAATGAGCCTTCTATGAAACCCTAACAATATTCTTTCTCCTTAGCCCTAAAAAAAATCCTCAAAATTATAATTTACCAAGATTAAATAAAACCTCTTTAATCTAGTGGCTAGGGTTTGAAAAAATGGCATGTCTCCTCAACAAATAACGAACTAATCCTCACTTGTATTCTTCACTTGGGATCTTTTTCACCGAGTGATCAAATGAGGGCTCTCAAACAACGAACATCTTGGAATCCTTGATCCACCACTCTGTGGGATCTCCTTTCAATTTGCTTAATGTCTCACGAGTTCTCTAATCTTGGTGCCTTCTCTGGACACAACTATGTCTTGACTCCTCCAGATCTGATTCACAATGACTTCTTTTCAACCGGTTACCTCGATCCAAAAACTGTCTGGTATAGGAGGGTCAATCCCATTAGAGAGAGGTTTGGTGATCGCATATCCAAATGATATTTAGAGTTTTATTGGAATCCAACGAATGGACTTTGAAGAATGATTCAACCGAATCGAATTGACTAATTTTCGAATTTGTTTAATCTATTTCTCCAAATTTGGTAACTATGCTTTAGCTTCTCGTCGACATCCTAATACAAAGACCTTGGGAAATAATTGTTTTTTGCTTAAATATTTTGCATTGGCTAGAGTGATTTTTACATAGTAGGTTACGCCGCGCATCTGTTTGCATCAATTGCGAAGTTACAAAGACAACTTCCTCTTGAACATTTCTTAACGTCGTTAAAAGTCACGTGAGGTAATTTGTTTGCATGCATGATAGGATTTCCACTTCGCCGTAGGCGTTTTCGTTGTTTGATGATGGCCAAAGCTCAATGACGAGCCACATCCAATGCCATCCTTAAAGCTGATCAGTGGATCTGGTGTCATATAAACTTTGGGCAAGGTTGTGGCGTAGAAGTTTATTTGAACTTGTCTCTTATATTTGTCGAGGCAAGCTTGACATTTATAAAAGACTTGGAGTACCTCATTGCACACTCAATCAATGTAAGGCTGCATTAATCGAAGTTGGTTTTGTTGAGGTGCATTGCATTCATCGATGACGCAACCAAACTTTTTCGTTGGAAGAATTTTAGATGTTCGTTTTAATTGTAATTGTATAATGAGTTTTATTCAAAAAACTATTAGAAATTTAGAAGGATAATTGGAATTGTAGATTTAAGTAGTTGAAATTACATATTTCTGTGTCTCATAGAGTTTTTGAGGGCAATGAATTGATTTATGCATTTAAAAACACAATTTAAGCAATGTAAAATTGAGATATTGTCCATAATTACATTGCATGGTAGAACTTGCTGGAAAAAGTAAAAAACGTAAGTGTGTCTTTTGGACTAGACCTTTTGGTTGTTAAAGCAATCCCATCAACAAAGCGGCCTTGTCGCGAGTCATGGTGAAGATCCATCTTAAACCCAAATCTATCAAGTCCCTAGAGGGATCCTCCAATTTCTTAACGTGTTATTTTTTTTTAATATTTCATTCCATGTCAAGTTTTACAAGATACATGCAATTGTTTTTTAATTCAGCCAACTAAATATATTTTTCCAATTTATTGATAACTCTATTAAAAACTCTTTGGCAAGGCCCACCCATTTTGCAAAATCTTCGTCTAATTAATTAATCCCATTAATGGCATTTGTCTTTCTCGTCAAAGATGGGATCTTCGACACCTTTTCCAACCTTGCAAATACCTCGTTTGTAGGTGTTAATAGATGATACTTGTTTATCATAGAGCTCATGATATCGTTGAGGCTATAAACCCCATCATAACTTAATTTTTCTCGAACAGTTACTACACGAGTTTCAACAGTGTGTAACAACACCTGTAATCTACAACCACTTGTTTCAACAACTATTTCAGTAGGTGTTTCATCACGTGTTTCAACAAATAACAAAGAACTATTGCAACAGAAACTTAAGTGAACTACTCTTGCATCATACACAAAGATCAATACTCTATTCCACAACAACATTTTCAACAGGTGTTTCAGCAGAGAGTAAAATGACTTTATAACAAAACATAGTTATAACAGAAACAGGGGAATTATAACACCGGACTAAAAAATCATATTCGAGCAGTAAAATAACTTCAATGAAACATTCCCTGCAACAATAAATTTACTGAGTACTTATGTATTAAAAACTTAATAAGATTCTACAACAAAACATTCCACATCATAAGGATTTAACTGAAATTTTCAAACAAAAAATAGAATATGCATGCTACAACAAAACAAATTACTTTGTAATAAATATGAACATTATCATGAGTTTACAAACTCAGATTCAAACAAAAAACAAAGTATAAAATCCCCTGTTAACACTCTCAAAATTCTCTGTCAATTTCTATTTATTTTCTTCTCTCCTATATCAAAATCAAGATTACATATATGTTTATATACTGATACAATTAATCAGTTAGCTTACCCCTTTGTTGTGCATAAGTCGAATTTGGATTTTCCAGAACATTAATGGTTCATTGCCCCTTTGATATTTGATCAGTCAAAAAATGAAACGATGTGGCGATGATAATTCTTTGAGCATTAAATGGATAAAGTGGTCAAGGCAACGACGATTAATTTATGGGCGGTGGTAACTCTTAAAAATTCAATTGGATGAAATAAGACATCTTTTGGGCAGTGAAATGATTAATCTCTCACATTCTCTCCCTTAATTATTTCACCCAAAAACAAAAATCTACAATATTACAGTTCACAAACCCCAATGTTCTTTCTGTGAATTTTAAATAATTCCTTTTCTAAGGGCTTCGTAAACATGTATGCAAACTGATCTTCAGATTTGCAAAACTCTACATAAATTTCATCACTGTTTATCATCTCTCGAATAAAATGATATTTTGTATCAATATGCTTAGTTTTCTTGTGGAAAACATGATTACATGACAGAGAAATGGCTGATTTATTGTCAAAAAAAATCTGAGTTGGTTCTTGTTGTTCATGCAACAACTCAGTCATAATCCTTTTCATCCACACAGTCTGACATGCAGTTGATGTTGTTGTGACATACTCTGCCTAAGCAAATGATAAAGTCACAATGGAATGCTTCTTTGAATCCCAAGCTACAACTCCTGATCCAAATATGAACACATATCCTCATGTGCTCTTCCTGTCATCTATACTACCTGCAAAATCACTATCAGTCTATCTAATCAACTTAAAATTTGAATCTGATGCATATAAAACACCATAATTGGTTGTTCTAGCAACATATCTCAGGATCCTTTTTCCTTCTTGCCAATGGGTTCTCTTCAGAGTCTCCATAAATCTAGAAATCAAACTTACAACACACATAATATCAGGTCTTGTTGCTGTAAAAAACATAAGACTTCCAATCAATCTTTTATACAAAGTTGGATCAACACATGACCCGTCATCATTCTTACTGAGTTTTGTTCCAGTTGCAATTGGTGTTACAACTGGTTTACAGTTCATCATCCTGAACCTTTTCAATATGTCCTTTGCATACTTATTTTGAAAAATAAAAATACCATCTTCAGTTTGATTTACTTCAATGCCTAGAAAATACTTCATCATTCCTAAATCAGTCATTTCAAACTCAGTTTTCATGGTTGTCTTAAACTCATCTACTGAAATATTTTCGGTGAAAATCAAATCATCAACATACAAACATACAATCAAGAGTTTACCTTCCTGATTTACCTTTGTATACAGATTTGGCTCAGTTTGACTCCTATTGAATCCTTCACCTTTCAAGTATTCATCAATTCTGTTGTACCATACTTTGGGTGCTTGTTTCAATCCAGATAATGCTTTCTTTAACTTGCAAACCTTATCTTCTTGTCCATCAATATCGTATCCTGGAGGTTGTTTCACATAAACCTCTTCTTTTAGAAAACCATTTAAAAATGCATATTTTACATCCATCTCGTACATACACCATTTATTGTGAGAAACAATGGATAACACCATTATTACTGTATCAAGCCTGGCTATAGGTGAAAAATCTTCATTATAATCAATACTGGTTTGTTGACTGAACCCCTGAGCTACAAGCCTTGCCTTGTGATTCTGAACTTCACCTTCAACATTTAACGTAGTCTTGTAAATCCATTTAACACCTATAAATTTTTATCTTGAGGAAAATCTACAAGTTCCCAAGTATTATTCCTTTCTATGGCATCAATTTCTTCATTCATAGCTTCTACCCAAACTTCTTTCTTAACAACATCATAAAAAATTACAGGATCATATGCAATTAATGAAAAATTTTAATCTTGATCTACTTAATCATTTTGCTCATACAATTCTCTTAAACTTCTAGTCTTTTGACCTCGAATTATTTTTCTTGATAAAGCTAAAGTAGGATTTGATTCATCACTCACCTCTGATCTTGTTTTTTGTCCACCATGACTGGATGACTCACCATGCTCATATGTTTTGGGAATTCTTAGTTGTGATGGGATGACTCCTGGTGATTGTCTAACATGAGTTCTTGTTGTAGGTGTATGTGATTGTGGAATTAACTGTCCACCCTGTATGACCTTCTCATCTCCATTATCATCTTCATGTGATATTTCATCTCCCCCTGAAACAATTTTATCAATGCTACCATCCCAATCTTCTTCTTCTTTGAACTCAACATCTCTGCTGATAACATACTTCTTGGTGATGGGATTATAGAGTCTATATTCCTTATACTCCTCACTGTATCCAACAAAGACACATTTCTCACTTCTGTCATACAACTTTATCCTCATCTCTTCAGGTACATGTGCATAAGATACACACCCGAAAATCCTCAAATGAGATATGTTGTTATTCTTACCACTCCAAGCTGTTATCGGATAAATTGATAGGCGTGGACACTAACAGATCTCCCTAGATCCACCTGGATCTAGAACAAAATAGGACATGACATGACACTTTCTCTAAGTTGCAGTCATTGAATCTACTACTAAGTAGGAATGGGTGACATACCTTTATATCGCTTCCTTAGGTCTTTGTTGTTCTTGCTTCGCTCCGATGCTCTTGTGAAATCAGGTCCAAGACAAAACAAACCATCCAAAGTGAAGATAACAAAGTACATTCAATGCCAACCTATGCATATGATCAAGGAGTTATGCAATAAAATAAGAGTGATTTTATGGGAAAGGGACATGCTGCTGTATTATATTAAATGAAAGTAGAAGATACAACCTGATCGCCTTGATGTCACAAGCTTCCTTTCAATGACCCTTGGTTCCAACACACACACTTGCTCTACGTTTGCATGAAGAAGGTCCAATACCACCTGATAGACCAAATAGAGTCTTCAAGCTTCTATCCAACAGATTTCTTCACACAATTCTTTCATCAATTCTTCATTCAATCTTGCTTAACATTTTCCATGCGAAACCTTTCAATATATAGGAGAAGGAGATATGGTTAAATGGATGAGGATGATCCCACTAAATCTGAGAAGTCAGTAGGATGCCAACCATGCGAATTCCAACTCATTTTCTAGAAGATTACCTTCTAGAACCTTCGTGACCTCTTCTCTTTTCCAAGATTTGAAACAGGTTCACACCCTACCTATAGAGAAGATTGCGAACATTTCACACCCTAAGTGTGGGTTGCCTACGAGAATGAATGATTTTCTCACCCTATAATATAGGCAACCTACGAACTCATCTTAAAAATATGTTTTTTTGGAAGAAGACAACAGTCACTTTTCTCAGGAAAAAAGTCCTTGTGGGAGCCTGAATACATCACTTATAGAGACATCACCAGAGTGACCAAAATCATGTGTAACAGAATGCCCCCCAAAGTATGAGTCTGGAACTTGTGACAACCGAAATACTTTGTAAAATGTGTGTGTGTGTCAGAAACAAGGAGCGCACCTAATCAAAAATTTGTAAACAACCAAGCATCTGCAGAATATAATACCAGTTCTCAGGTAGGCATTCCCATGCTCAGATCACAAATGAATGGAATCATAAACGTAGGTCATGGCCACGAATCATACACCGTGGATCCATGTCGTCAAAATGCTACATAGCCACCAGGAATACACTGTGGATCTATGTGAGAGGACTTGAACAATGACATAGCCACATGACATACAAAGTGGATCTATGTGCCAATACAAATAATACATACTCCATCACAGCCTAGATAAAAAAGATGAGACTCAGGGTCTTCAATCCCGTCACCTGAAAGTACATATCTAGCCATGCGATTACATGTTCTGAAGTTGAACATGGTAGAAACAACTTGATTACCGGTCATTGATGAAAACCATTAACAAGTGCGAGGGAAATCACCATTGATGTCAATGAATCCCAAGGAATTGAAGTACAATCCGAACGAATGCGAATGAATGAGATGAAGTCTAGCACTCAGCGGAATCTCTCGATCAGGGATCAATAATGTGAAACCCCTGTTGAAAGCGAAGAGACCTGCCATTAAGGCATGCAGGTTCCAAGGTACTAAATGATTTCTAAGTCTCATTTCCAGATAATGAGTTGGATTTGACGGAACACGACTCGTCACAGGAGGGCCTTGATGTATCCCCCATCAATGACATGAAATAAGTAACATATTTTGAGGGTGAAACAAAGTATGAATATGGGTTGAAATGGACACAGGGAAGGCCGACATAGTAAGAATGGACAACTGCAGATGGCCGACTCAATAGAGGGCTCGTGTGAACTTCTCTTGAACATATGAACGACACAACCAAGGACTTGGTAGCATTGACTCAAAGACGACCCAAGATATGACCTTGTAACAAGTCAAACGAGAGACAAATGGATTTCCCAACCCAGATTCAAATGACGAATAGGGGGTGTCATGTTCAAGAGCGATGCTTACTACCATTAATATGAATACGAAAGCACATCCCTTTCCCAAAATTTCCCCCATCATTTCTGGCGAGTACCTCTTTATTTTTACACAAGCTTGAGGAGGATAACATATGTTTGTTCATGTAAGCTCATCCTTCGGATGAGTCCCTCGGAGTATATTTAACAAACCCTAGGAAGGAGTGGTTCGGTCCCATTGCAGGTCTTTCGATGTTTGTTTAACGAGTCCAAGGATAGAAAACTAGGGGGTTTTTCATGTTTTGAGAGTCTGAAAAACACTTAAAGAGAATTCTCCTAGTTCATTTTTCATAAAAGAGTTCGACGAGACCGAAAAAGTGATAAACTATCACCCATCGAACGTTTTCTTCAAATACTTTAATGAGCATGAAAAGAACAAGATCGCTCGACAATCTTTTCATTTTTATGGAGCGTGAAAAGAGCTTAAAGGACACTCCTTTACGCTCGTCATTTTCGTGTTACCATGACGAGTACGAAAAGAAGAGAAAAATTATACTCGGTTACGTTCTCATATATTTTCGAGCGTGAGAACGAACGAAGACTAAGCTCGAGGTTTTTCTAAAAAACCCTAAAAAAGTAGTCGTACATGCGACAAAAAGAAAAAACACCCGCACCCCCTCGTTCAAACTTCGAAGTTGATATATCTGCGAAAAACCACACTCACAAGGCTATTAGGGTATTAGGTTTTATAAACAAAGCAATACAAATAATATAAAAAATCAATTAAAAATAGTAAAAAGTGAATAAATATGGGTGAAAAGGACTTTTTACCATTTCATTGTTACTTTGCCCAAAAACTTGTCCAACATACCTCATTTTCCCCCAAATTTCTTTGCTCAATTGCGGGAGGCACAAACGATCATTCGGCGAATGGTTTCAGCCAACGAGGTAATCTCTTGACTCTCTAACTTTTCCATGGTTTATTTTAGGTTTTTATTGGCAATTTTTTGGGTTTTGAGTCCATTTTAGGGTTGGAACATGCACCCAAGAATTCTCGCAGATGGGCCATGCAGGACCTGTGAGAATCTAAGATTATCACAGGTGGCTTTCAGGGCACCTGCGAGAATCTCACACTGTGAAAAAGGTCCACTTGCGGGGGCTGAAAAATGGATTTTAAAGTGAGGTTTTGCTCAATAAAAATTATGCAAGAGTTTTAAACAAGTTGTTGACTTCCCTCTCATGGATCTTTTGCAAATGTTTGACCATCACGATGTTGGAATGGAGAGAAAGAGAACATGAGGAGGATGATGCCATTGCTGGGAATGACCCAGGTATAGTTGCTGCCCTCTGGGACTATGGGCTCTTGAATTTTTTTAGGATTTCGGGCATGAGAGCCCAACTCAAGTTGTTGGAATACCTAGTCCACATGTGGGATGTGGATCAACAGTTATTTCATGTGGGAGTCCATACGCTGACACTAGATATCGAGGATATCCATTTTCTAATGGGGTTGTCATGGTGTGGATACCATGCTACTTTGACAGGAGGTAGAGGCGACAGACTCCCTATGAGCGAGTATTGTCGCCAATATTGTGTTCCCGATGCAGAGAGAAACAAGCGTAAGGTTTCCATTTGGGGGGTCCAAGATCTAACCCTACAGACCATCTTGTTTACTATTGCACGTATGGCTGGGAGCGTAGCTCCGCACATGGCTCTCCAGAGCTATTTCCAATACGCCATAGAGTGCACAGAACCTCGGGTTTTCAACTGGTCGGATGCAGTTCTCCGCAGTATGAAGAGACAATTGACGAAGTGCAGAAAGGGTGACTTGAAGCAGTTTGTGTACGGGTCACTTTTGGTGTCATTATTCCTCGAGAGGGTCCCATTGCTGTGACTACAGGTTGATTGGGGTTTACCAGCCCCATAGGAACCAAGTATGCTGAGGTGGTGTAACCTCATGGCTCGACACGTAGCATGGCTCGACACGTAGCAGGGCCTATAATCAAGTATAATGATTCATTTTTTGACTGGTTGAGGCCCCAGATGCTTATGATCGATGACTATGCATATGCTGGTTCGGATTTTCGAGGGGATCCAGATTTGGCCCTACCTGAGGATGCTCAGTGGGGTGACTTAGGTAAGAAGTACACATTTTTTTCCGTTTAAATGTTTTTGCAAATTTTATCATATGAAATGTTTTTATGTTTATCCAAGAACTAATCCAAAAATTTATTTTTGATGACATAGATGTGGGGCCGTATTGACCTCCAGGAACGTCTCCCATTCAAAGGTGAGGAGAAGTGACTCCAGTGGTGAGACGGGATGCCGAAGACTATGAGGCAGTGGAATAAAAATTAGAGGGGTTGACTGCGGATGTCCCAGATATTGCTATTGGGGAGATCCCGAGACGTTACCAACGCCATACTGTGGGTGTGTCCGAGTCTCTTAGTCAACTGCTCCGTAAGGTAGCCCAAGAAGTTGTGTGTTATCATGAGCGTCATCCGTGATGCTATTTTGTAGAAGCCATGGGCTTCATATTTTGAGATTTTGATCCTTGGACATAATTTTTTTGTAAAAACTTTTGATCGTTATATACATATATACGGCTTCTACCGGCTTATTTTGTGTTGTGTTATACATGTAATGTGTGATTGGTTTATAAATGTCCCAAATATCTGTCTAACACATAGTTAGCTATTGCATCAGTCAATGTATTTATACATCTAGGAATGTGCTGATATTCAATATAATCAAAATAACGTTCCAAGAGGCGAATTCGTAAATATACCCGTAATAAAGTAGGACTTAAGATAGCATAGACGCTACTTAACTGTAGTACTACTAGCTGTGAATCGAGTCATATAACCAGGTGGCGGATATCAAGCGAAATAACATCAATCAACAATTCGATGACGGTGCTATATTCTGCAATATTATTGGTCGCACGACCGAGGCACACACCTCGTAGACTAATAAGTTCGTTTGTAAGGGTGTAAATTGCCCATGCAGCAGAAGCAAGGTTATGAGTACTACGGCTAGCGCCATCGTCTAAGCCAATGTGGGGTGGCGAAGACTTCGACATATGGAAACCAAGCACAACACAATATAAGTGGTCGAGGGCAGAGACCAAATAACTAAAAAGCATACTAAAGTAACAAAAAGTATGATACAATAAAATACAAGCACTCATGCATAGGTGATCTTAAGCATAGTACTTCTTTAAGTTCAACCCATTTCTGGGTTCACTCAAAGGGATACCATCATAGTCCACCAACTCGTAAGATCCTTTCTCCAAAACTCCCCTGACGATATAAGGACCTCGCCACATAGCTTCAAATTTTTCGGCTCCTAGCATATCCCGATCTTGTTCATAAAGGAGAACCAGATCACCTTCGGAGAAAACCCATGGCTTGACATGTTTGTCATATTGGGATTTGACGTGTTTCTTCTGGGATTCTATAACTAGGGTGGCGTCGTGACGGGTTTTGTCTAATTGCATGAGATACAACAGACATTCTTCTTCAGCAGAAGTGTTTGGGAGAAGTTCGACGACTAGTTTTAGGGAGGGTATCTCACATTCAATCGGCAAGATGGATTCTAGACCATAGACTAACTGGAATAGTGTAAACCCGATAGTCAACTTAACGGATGTACGGTAAGCCCACAATGATGAAAACAACATCGTGTGCCAACTTGTTTTTTGAATCCCTATTATTCGTCGAAGCCTGGTAATGAGGATTTTTTTTATTGCTTCAACTTGGTCGTTAGATTGTGGGTAATAGGGTGTTGAGTTTTCATTGCAAAGACCCAACTTTTTAGTGAGTTCAGAAATCATGAAGTTTCTAAAGTGGCTACCGTGGTTAGTAATGATAGCTTGAGGAACACGAAACCGAGCAATGATGTGATTGAATATAAATAATGTTGCAGTCCTTCCGGTATTGTCGAATGTTGTATCACCTCAACCCATTTCGTAAAATAATCTACGGCTACAATAATGTATCCATGCCCCCCGGCCGAGTGAGGGTGACATGTCATGAAATTGATACCCCATTTCTCAAAAGGACCAACAGAGACCACAGGGTGTAGAGGATCAGTGTGTGATCATATTTTATTGTTGTAGGTTTGACAAGCGTGGCATTTTTGGACGGAAATTATACAATTGTTGAATAAAGAAGGCCAAAAATACCCTACTCGTAAGATCTTATGGGTAGTAGCATACCCAGACATGTGACCACCACAGGCTCCAGAATGGTAGTCATTTGTGGCTTTCTAGGCTTCGTCAAATGTGAGGTAACGTCGAAAAACAGAGTCAATCCCATGACGATAAAGAGTATCACTGCGGATAATATACTGACGGGCTTGGTAGCGTATTCGACGACGGTCAGTGCTAGACAAATTGAGCCAGAAAGTCTGGGTCTGGAGATATATGATGATGTCTCCATACCAAAGGTTGTCAGAACTGATCAGGAAAAGAGATTCATCGGGTAATGAATCGTCGGCTACATTTTCCATCTCAGAGCAGGGAAGGTCGCATATCAACTCAGGAAACACCAAGAATTTCTTGGACTTAGCGCATTCGAATTCTAAGTCAAAATCCTGGAGTATTACGATACATTTGGAGTATTTTCCCCCTAGCAATTGGTGTGTAAGAATGTGTTGCATAGGGTTGCAGTTAGAAATTACTGTAGTCTTGCGAGAAAGGATATAGTGCCGGAAACGTTGAACAACCTGGATGGCTACCAAGGCCAGTTTTGCAACATGTAAATACTTGGTTTCGGTAGTCGTGAGACTCCGAATCAAGTATTAGATGACATGTTCGTCATGAGAATCATCCTCCTGGATGAGAACCATAGCGATGGTATAGTCTAAGGTTGGTGAGATATTACTTAAGTTCCCTTCGTAGAACATATCGTCTGTAGACTCAGGAATGGTAGAAATGATGACAATGGTCGATGGGGTTGAGAGTCGTTGGTAACCCTCGATGGTGCGTTGTTCCAGGAAGAGGATGGAGCGATGATTTCCATCGTTCCAAGGGGTATCTTCCATGGACATAACATACATAATCATCTCGTTTGTAGGAAAAATGATGTGGAATGGATCCATAGATAAAGCACCAAGAGAGGGGGTAGAAGGGGTTGCCGATTGAATGGCTTGATAAGTGGATTCGACTGGACTCAAAGGCATTTTGTTTCCATAATGAAGATGATCATCGGGGTTGGGTACCATCCACGGGTCGTAAGGTGCAGGGGTTCCATGAACAGAGGTGGAGATCATGTTGATCGAGGCGACAAACGGATGTGGAACATCGGGTGGTGGAATGGGGAAAGTACCCATCAAATAGGAATCTTTAAGAAGACCCACACCGACGTTCTCATATCTAGGGGGGGTTTTTGCAATGAAAGGTACATTGTCGGTAGGTGCATTAGAGTGAAAGAAGACCAATTGGTCTATGATAACTACTTTTCCTTGATGTGAGAAACGCACGACATGGAAAAGAATGGACACAACTGCACACATGGAATCGATCCAGCTATGGCCAAGTAGAAGGTTGTAATCGAGAGGAGCGTCAAAGACCTGCACTTCAACATTGACCATTTTTCCTTCTAACGTAATAGGCAATGAAGGGAGGACACCGTAAGGCTTAAAACCAGAGCCATTGAAGGCTTTGAGCGTGTTGTGGGATTCAATCAAAGGAGGAGAGTCGATGGATTTCTAGTAGGTAATAGACATGACACACATCGAGAGACCCTCATCAATAACTTTTCTACAAATGTTTTTGTCAGAGACAATAACTTGTATTTGGAATGCGAGTTGAGGGGGTAACCTTGGAATGTGATTTTCCAAGTCAAAAATTATTAAATTTGTATCCGTAGGGTCAATTCCACCAATAGCTTTCAACAGTGCCTTCCATTGTATAGGAAAACTCTGAAGGACTTCGAGGGCTGACATCGCGGACAGTGCTTGGGCCAGATCTTCGACAATACTGTAGTTCTGGGCAGCACGTGCATGAGCATTGAAAGCCGATTTTCGAACAACACCCTTTGGAGGAGGGTGAAGGATTGTATCTAGGCTCGGTCGTTCAAGATGAAGAGGACCATTGGTAGGTGGAGTTGTGGGAGATGGTTGGACCAACGAAGACGATATTTCATCAACCTTCTCTTTGGAGGAAGAACAATCTTTGGCTCGAGTGGTAAGTGTGATGTCATTCTTCTTTGAATCACCTGTACACATTAAGACATAGGATGTATTGGAGGGGGAAGGTTGGTCAT